>JAKSZT010054399.1:7700976-7711001 GCA_026826555.1 Tolypeutes matacus | reverse complement strand
AGAAAGAAAGAAAGAAAGAAAGAAAGAAAGAAAGAAAGAAAGAAAGAGAAAGAAAGAAAAGGAGCATTTCCACTTCTGACAAGATGGCATAGGCTTTTTTTGCCCTTTTCTTCTCCACTAAGTACAACTATAAACCTTGGAAATAACACAAAAGACAACCAAAGGAGACTTCTGAAAGGTGAAAGAAGGGAGGTGAAATGATTTGGAACACCCAGACTAGAAGCACAGCACAGTAGCAAGACAGAATTAAGCCCTCATGCATCAATAATTGCCTTAAATGTAAGAGGCCTTAAAAAAAAAATTTTTAAGGCAGATATTGGTACAGTGAATTAAGAAAACATGACCCAACTTTATATTACTTATAAGAAACTCACTGAAAATTCTATTACATAAGTAGACTAATGGTAAAAGAATGGAAAAATATGTATGATGCAAACATAATCAAAAGAAAGCAGGATTGGCTATATTAATATCAGGTGAAGTCAACTTCAGAGCAAAGAAAATTACCAGAGACAAAGAAGAACATTATATAATGATAAAAGTGCAATCCATCAGGGAGACATAGCAATCCTAAACATGTATATATCAAACAGCAGAGTCTCAAAACATATGAAGTGAAAACTAATAGAGTTGAAAGGAGAAATAGAAAAGTTCCCAGTTACAGTTGAGGACTTCAACACTCTATTCTCAGCAAATAATAGAACTATTAGACAGAAAATCAGCAAGGATATAGAAGATCTGAACAAGACAATCAGCCAAGAGGTATAATTGACAGACCTACAACCAAACAACAGCACAGAACAAATTTTTTCAACAGTCCATAGATAATTAACAAAGCTCATATTCTGGGCCATGAAACAAACCTCATCAAATCTAAAAGAATTGAGATAATACAAAATACAGTATGTTCTCTGACCATAATAGAATCAAAATGGAAATGAATAGCAGGGGGGGAAAAATGAAAACTTTTAAACACTTGTGAATTAAACTACTCACTTCTAAATAATCTGTGGGGGGAGTTCTGCCACATTCTCCAATGGAATAGCAGCAATCCCTCAAGTACAGGGGCAAGGACCAGTGAAGGAGGATGGTCCATTGATGGGCCCTTGATATTGATGACTATGCTTATGAGCCTTTGCTTTTGAAATTGAAACTTAACCTAGTGTTGTAGGGTGCCTAAAAGTTACTACTGGGAACCTCCTTGTTGCTCAAATGTGTCCTCTCTTTAAGCCAAACTCAGCATATAATCGCAATAACATCCCTGCCAGCATGGGACATGACTCTTGGGTATGAGCCTTCCTGGCACCTAAGGATTGCTATCAAAACCAACAAGCAATGCAACTGGGAAAAAAAAAAAAAGACCTTGACCTAAAGGGTGAAAAGGTAATGACAAATGAGTTTACATGGCTAAGAAACTTCAAAGTGAGTTGGGAGTTCATTCCAGCAGTAATGCTTATGCACGTCTCAGCAGGATCTCATTGACAGCCAAAGTAGATACTACACCAAATAGCAGGGCTCCTGAGGGCTCTGAAAACACACAGACACTATAGGCAGGGTAGACAGCTCAGGAGTTTGGTGCCTTGCCAGTGGGCCCTACTTTGGAATTTATGGTCCCCCAGTGTGACAGAGTTGGACTCAGTTGTGGTTTCCTTACACTTGGCTCTTCTGTACTTGTATTTGAACTTATAATGAGTACTAGAGTTGACAGGTGTACGTCCAAGAGTCTTAAATCTTTGGGCTGTCCATGTGCCATCTGGGCCATGAATCTTAATGGAGTTGCAATACCTACTCTCCAGTTCATTGGACTTACCCAGGGCAACTAACAAGGAGGAGATTATGGATAACCAACATATCACGGAACCGAGAGTGTCTACAACTGCAAGCAAGAGAGTCCCATCCATAAGCCTTTTGGAACCGAAGCACCCCTCAACTAAAGGTGAATCCTCAGGATTGGGGAATGAACTGTGAACTAAAGTAGACTTACTAGTATTCTACTATAGACTTATTGTGATTCTAGGAATGATTCTACTATAAACTGATTATGATTCTAGCAATGGAAGAAATATCATTGATGTGGAGGCGGTGGCCACTGGAGATTCTGAAGGTACAGAGAGGGAAAAACAGGTGTAATATGGGGCATTTTCAGGACTTGGGAATCATCCTGAATGAATTACAATGACAAATACAGGCCATTATATCTTGCCATAACCCACAGAATTGAGTGGGGGAGTGTAAACTACAGTGTAAACTATAATCCATCCTTCATGGCAATGCTCCAAAATGTGTTTATCAATTGCAATGAATGTACCACACTAATGAAAGATGCTGCTAATGTGGGAAAATGTGGGAGGTGTGGAGAGCAGGGCATATGGGAATCCCCTATATAGTCTCTGGAACATTTATGTAATCTAAGTATCTTTTAAAAAAGAAAAAAGAAAGAAAGTATGTACAAATTGACCATCACAGCTGCATGTTTTGGGTCTTAGCTTATGCTATACTTGATAGCCCTGAATATTTTATATTTGAATCCTTACTAATCTGATTACTACAAAAATTGTATCTCATTACTGCTTTAAATTTTAGTAACTTGAGAATCAAGATAAATAATTTTTGGTATGTTCATTAGCCATTTTATTTCCTTTTTAAAAATACACCAGGAAAAGTCTGGCCTTTTGCTATTTTTCTAATGGGAACTTAGAATTTTTCAGGTCAATTTATATGATATTTTATTTTAAAGGTAAGGATTGCTTATAAATCATAATTGTGAATAGAAATTATTGATATACTATATGTGTTTAATTTTATTTATTTTTCCAAAGAATGTTGCAAAAAAAAAGAAAAATATATTAGGAGTTGGTCTCTCATATATAAAACAGTAGTATAAAAACTGCAATAATAAAATCAGTGTGGTGGTTGTGGTAGTATGTGAATAAATAGAAAGTTTATGGGAAAAAAATAGGTAACTCAGAAACATCTTTATAAAGGTGTATGTTTTTATTGAATGAAACTTTTAATGTATATAAATATAGATGTCTAAAAATAAATGAATAAATAATCTGTGAAAGCTTAAAAATATATATAGAATTGAATTAAAATGAAAATATAACATACAACATTTGTGGGATGATGCTAAAGCAATGCTGAGACAGAAATTTGTAGAACCAAATGCCTACATTAGAAAAAGGCAAGATCTCAGATCAATATTCTGAGGTCTGATCTCAATAACTAAGAAAAGAAACAGCAAAATAATTCCAAAGAAGGAAGAAAATAATACAGATAAGAATGAAAAATCAATGAAATTGAAACAGGAAAACAAAGAGAATATAAAAGCTCTTTCTTTGAAAAAAAAAATCAATAAAATGGATAAAACTAGTAAAACTGATAAAGACAAAAGAGAAAAGACTCAGCTCACTGAATCAAGAATGTAATAGGTGATAGGATTTCAGATACTACAGCCATTGAAAGGTTAATAAGGGAATGCCTTGAACAACTTTATGCTCATTAATTCAGCAACTGAAAAGAAATGGACACTTAACAAAGATGAATTGGACAATTTGAATAGTTCTATAACAAATAAATTGAATTTGTAATTTAAAATCTGCAAAATTTTTTCTACCAAAAAATTAAGGATAATTGACACCAAGTTTATACAATCTTTTCTAGGAAAAGGAAAAAAGAGGTAACTTTCTCTAGCTCGCTTTATAAGGCCATTAAACCCTGAAACCAAAGCCAGACAAATACAAAACAGAAAAAGAAAACTACAGACCAATATCTCTCCTAAGATTAGGTGCAAAAATCCGCAACAAAATATTAGCGAATTGAACTCAATAATGTATGAAAAATGTATGAAGAGAATATTGCAATATGAGCTGGATTTGTTCCAGGTGTTGGAAGTGTGTTCAATATTTGAAATCCACCATATCAATAGTTTAAAGAAGAGAAATTACATGATTATATGAATTAGTACAGAAAAGACATTTGACAAAACTCAACATCCATTCATGATTGGGAAAAAAAAAAACACTCTTAGCATGTTAGGAAAAAAGGGAACTACCTAAACTTGATAAAGAGCATCTGCAAAAAACCTACAGCTAACATCATACTTAATGGTGAAATACTGAATACTTAATGCTTTTCCCTTAAGATCAAGAACAAGGCAAGGATGTTCACTCTTACCGCTATTCAACATAGTACTGGAAGTTCTAACTGCTTCTATCAAGCAAGAAAAAGAAATAAAAAACAGATTGCAAAGGAAAAAATAAGCCTATTGCTATTTATAGATGACATGATTGTCTATATAGGAAATCACCAGGAATCTACCAAAAAAAAAAAAAAAAAGAATTCCTAGAGCTAACTAGTGACTTGAGCAAGGCCACAGGATACAAGATCAACACTCAAAATTCAATCATATTTTATATAGTAGCAACAAACCGGCTGAAACCAAAGTGTAAAACACAATACCATTTACAATTGCTCCAGAGAAAATGAAATAGTTAGGTAGAAATTTTATAAAACATTTACAGCATCTTTAGGCTAAAAATTAGAACATGCTAATGAAATAATTCTTAGAAGATCTAAATAAATATGATGCTCATAGATTGGAAGACTCAACATAATAAAGAAGTCAACTATCCCCAAATTAATCTATAGGTTTAATGTAATCTCTATGCAGGGTTTTTAATAGACAAAAACAACCTTGTTCTAAAATTTATATGGAGAAGCACAGGTCTTGGAATAACTAAAACAATCTTGGAAAGGAGGAATAAATTGGGAGTAATTACTTCATACTAAATCTTACTATGTAGCTACATTAGTCAAAACTGTGTGGTATTGGCAAAGGTATGGACACATAAATCAATGGAGCAGAATAAATAAGCCAGAAATAGGCCCCCAAAAATGTGCCTAACTGATTTTTAAGAAAGGTGCAAAAGCAGTTCAATGGAGAAAGGTACCCTTCCATAAATGGTGGTGGAATCATTGGACAACTATAGGCTGAAAAAGGAACATTGACCTAAACTGTACTCCCTACATAAAAACCACCTCAAAATGGATTCTAGAAAAAAAGAATGGATTCTAGAAAAAAAGGTATAGGAGAAAATCTTTGGTATCTTGTGCTAGGCAAAGACTGCCTTAAACTTCACACCAAAGCATGATCCATAAAAAAAAAAAAAAAAAAAAAGATACATTGGATCTCATTAAAATTAACCTTGGCTCTGTGAAAGACCCTGTTAAGAGGATAAAAAAGGCAGGCAAGCTATAAACTTGGAGAAATTATTTGCAAACTAAATATTTGGCAAAGGACTCATATCTTGAATACATAAAGAATCCTCAAAATTCAGCAGTGAAAAAATAACAATCCAACTAGAAAATTATCAAAAGACATGAGTAGACATTTCTCCAAAGAAAGTATACAGATAGAAAATAAGCACAACCTCTTTAGCCATTAAGGAAATGCAAATCCAAACTACAATGAGATATCACTGTATACCTCTCAGAATGGCTAAAATAAAAAATAGTGAAACACACAATGTTGGTGTGGCTTTGGAGAAACTGAATCAATCATACGTTGCTGGTGGAGATGTAAAATGGTACAGCTCCCCTGGAAAACAGTTTGACAGTATCTTATGACATTACCAAGCACTTACCACAAGACCCAAGATTTGCACTCATGAGCATTTATCTCAGAGAAATGAACATTTAGGTTCACACAAAACCCTGCACATTCACACAAACATTCATAGTAGCTCTGTTCATAATATCTCAAAACTGGAAATGCTCAGATGTCCTCCATGGATGAAAGGTTAAACAAACTGATACATGCACATGATGGAACATTATACAGCAATGCAAAGAAACTAATTACTGATATATGCAATAACGTGGATAAATCTCCAGGGAATAATGCTGAGTTGAAAAAAGCAAAACCCAAATGGTTACATCCTGCATAGTTTCATTTGTATGACAGTCTCAAAATGACAAAATTATAGAAATGTAGAATGGATTACTGATTGCCAGGAGTTAGGAAAGAGTCAGAGAAGGAGGTCTGTGTGTGGGTATAGAAGGGTAACTCAAAGATTCTTGTGGATATGCAAACCTACACACGTGATAAATTGCATAGAATTAAACACACATACAAATAAGTACAAGTCAAACTGGAAAAAATCTGAATAAGATGGGTGGATTCTATTAATGTCAACATCCTGGTTGTGATACCTTAGAATCGTTTCGCAAAAATGTTACCACTGGAAGAAATCGGATGAAGTTCACAAAAGCCTTCTCAGTATTATATCTTAACAACTGCATGTGAATCTCAATTATTTCAAAACTGAAAGTTTAATTTTTTTAAAAAAGAGGCAGATCTGTATACACTACTGATTTCTGAAAGTGTTTGTCATTGTGTCAACTCACCCTCTCATTTCATTTTTTTATTGTTGACAGAGTAGTTTCAGGGTGAGACTTCCAAGACAAGTGGTAATGCTAAGTGGCAGATCTTAGAATCTGAAAAATCATTACCTGTAGCTTTCGTGTAATATTAGCCTAGTTCAAGACCTGTCTCAACAATTTGCAGGACAAACACTTTTTTCTTGCTTCTACCACCAGAATGGAGATACTGAGTTGAAAGGATAACTGGTTTTATCCTTGTGTAATAGGGGGAAAATGTCAAAATGATGAAGCCTGTTATCCCTAACAACTAGATCACCACATGTGGTTAAGAAATTCATTTCATGACAATTATTCTCTTAACAGCTATGAGGCCCGCTATCTGTTACCTATAAGTCAAAAAGAAAAAAAAAAAGAGGTTTTATTAAAAGTCTGGTAAAGGAATAATGCGATTTTAACTTGGTTGAAGAAGAAGAAAGTATAATGTTTTAAGAGAATGCTTACCTCTTTTCAATATTTGGTCTTAGGAAGTATTATGTGTGCACGTATTTAACATAATTTTAAAGCTGGTGAAGATACACTTGCTGAAGAAGACAATACACTGACCTAGGAGCTAATGAAAATCCCTTTGGAGGAAAAGGGTGAAACAGGATGAAGGGAGAACTTTTTGTTTAAGGCTCTGTATTGTTTGTCACCAAGTAATGTTTTCAAAACATATTCCTTACACC
This sequence comes from Tolypeutes matacus, assembly GCA_026826555.1. Classification (NCBI taxonomy): domain Eukaryota; kingdom Metazoa; phylum Chordata; class Mammalia; order Cingulata; family Chlamyphoridae; genus Tolypeutes; species Tolypeutes matacus. The sequence goes on along the minus strand of JAKSZT010054399.1, from coordinate 7,703,892 downwards.
TATGTTAGAGGAGTAATCAAAGCCTTTAATTCTAATATTATGCCTTCCATATGCTTATTTTTAAGCACTTCAGAAATATTGCCACATCTTTTTCACTAAAACTTCAAACCAACAAAATTCTAAAAGTCAAGTTTCTGCTGAAAGAGTTACGATTCAGTGCTCGTTTAACAAGTTACAGTAAATAATCTTAAACAAACAAATAAAGCTATTGCCTTGCAAATAAAGATAGATCAAATCTTTTCAACTCTTTTAATGCGAAATATTCCAAGACAATGTGTCACATATTGGTCCAACTAAGAATGAATTTCTGATATGCATCATTGCTGAAATGTCAGCATTCAATAAGTGATTGATTTCTTGAAGAAAAATAATTCTAGAAGATGCTAAGTTGCTCTTGCCTCCTACCAAAGGAAATATTTCACCATTTAACCCAAAATCCTATTTGCTAATTTATATTTCCTACTCCATTCTGTTCCAGGTCCTCTGGTAGACTGGCAGTCCTTCTCAGTAATTTCCCCAGTAAGGGGGAAACACCCCTTTCCCCATGTGCTGCAGTACAATCAGAACAACACTTTTAGTGGTGGAAAAATGTTTTAAGAAGTATGGGACTCCATTTGGTTCATCTAAATAGATTTATGGATTATTATGGAGAGAAATACTGACCATTTCTACCAATTTTGATTTCAGTTATTTTCAAATTGAAGAAAGTCAGTCACATGTTTATAGTAAGTCAAATCCTAGAAGAGAAGTTAAATCAGTCATACCATTAAAGTATCTAAAACTAGACTCATGCTTGGGAAGAGTTAATGAGCCCATTCATTAGCGTGAGACTCACAGTGTTATTTAATTCTCATTGTTACTTGGAAGTTCCAGCTTGACAAGGACAATACTGAACTAAAGAAATTACTACCTACCATGGTCTTGCAAAAAGTGCCAACAGGAAAAATCAATGGCATAAACTGGGGCAATTGCAAAGCCAACTGTGCTGCTACTCCGCCATGTCTGAAGAGCAACTTTCACCAGCCAGTCATTGTTTCTTTCTTCATAATTCACATTTTGGTAAAAATAGAATAAAAAAGTGTTATCCCTAAGTTCCTTACTTCCAGCTTGTGCAGACTATACATTTAGCTATGCATACTTCTGGGAGTGTTCAGACTGAATACGGGGTCAAAGATAATTATGTCTCATCATGGGCCCACAGTTAACTCTTCCGAAGCCTCTCCTGAGGCTATTTAGAAATACTCGGACTTTCCTAACCTGTTAGCTCAATTGCCATGGCTTATATCTAGACAGGAGCGGTGATATGATCCATCTTGGTCGCCAATACCTACTTCTGTAATATCGGTTTTCAAGGACATTTGTCTAATTCGGAGGCACTGAGTGTCCACAGATGAAATGAGAGAGCTTGGCCAAGGACCATCTGATTCTTCGAATGCATAGCACATTCTCACGAGTGATTGCTGAATATGCATGGCACAATTGCTCTTGGTGATGTCTTCTCCACAATAGAATAAGAAACCAATGCATACACATCCTTCACAATGAGCTGAAGGGAAATAGAGCAAGTCATCGCTGCCCCTGCTTCAAAAACTGCTTTCAGAAAAGTGTTTATACGGTAAAAAGATTTTCAAGTATTTTAAAAAGAAAAGGGGCACGTTCAAAAATGACTTCATTAGTGGCTTCCGAAATATTGGTAATTTGGGGAGTCTGAAAGTGGTCTATGTTGATTTACTAGGAAGAATGCCAAACCGCTTTGAATGGTAATGCAATCTGTATCCTTTCAGGTTTTCTTACTGCACTGTTTTATTGCACAAGTACAGAGGAAACACGGACTGTGAAGAATGTATGAGACCAAATAAAATGCTGAGGGTGTAAAATGTCCTGAAAACACAAGATGCAATCTGAGGCTGTCGATCTAATCCCCACACACTCTGTAACTAGAAACATACTGGAAACAGACAGCCAACATATATTTGCACCTTTGTCCGCAAACCTTTGTTTTGATCATTCACAGGTGACACATTCCTTTTCATTGCCTCTTCCACTTTATAAAAGAAATTTTAATAAGATTGCTGAAAACCCCTGAGCTTTAAGCATTATGTTTTGACCTCTTCCAAATAAATTTTCAGTCTTTTCTCATGAAAGGAAACAATGTAACAAAGATGCTAACCTGCTGGAAACATTTTAAGCCCATCTCTTCTCTCTGTCCCCTAGGTCCCTTTGGCACACCCTCCTCCCCTCCTTTCCTCGTGTTAAACTGCTTCTCCACTTCCTTTACTTCAGTGGCAACACTTCCCCTGTGCGTGTTAGGACCTCTCAGAGGGGTCAGGGGGTGTTCCGCAGAGGAAACGACAAGCTGTGAAACGTAAAAGAACAATTCCTTCCACATGTTCCTTTGCTCCTGGAGCAGTAAGGGTTTGTCAGCTAGCATCACTCTGGAATCAAGCAGATCTCTGCATCACTGTGCTGTCAGAACTAATTTACAATTAAAGACCTGCACGACTGCTTAAAGCTTTCTCAATTCTAGCGGTTTACAGAAATGACTTTGAGACAAGTGAATCAAACAAAAAAGCATTGCTGCAATTAGCCATAGTGGCTGGCAAAGAGCCTCACAGAAGAAGTCAAAGATTAAAACTGATCATAATGATTTTTGAAGAAATCTGTTAATGGTACGATATGTAGTACACTGCCAATGAACATCTGTGTGGAGTTTCCCAACTAAGCCCCAGTTTGGAGAGTTTAATGTTGCAGCCATTGGAAGTCTTACTCAGTTTGTAAATAAAATTACAAGGTGATGACTTCAATGTTCTTTAAAAAAATGAAAGGAAGGAAGGAAGGAAGGAAGGAAGGAAGGAAGGAAGGAAGGAAGGAAGGAAGGAAGGAAGGAAGGAAGGAAGGAAGGAAGGAAGGAAGGAA
>JAKSZT010054399.1:7572050-7700966 GCA_026826555.1 Tolypeutes matacus | reverse complement strand
GAAGGAAGGAAGGAAGGAAGGAAGGAAGGAAGGAAGGAAGGAAGGAAAGAAGGATGGATGGATTCACCTCTACCAACTGATTCTTTAAATATGGTTAAAATAACTTTAAAATATTTTGAAGTGTCCCTACACTATTTTAGTTAAATAATGGTATTTTTAAAATTACAGGTCATTAGCTTTTTATGCAAATCAATCACTTTGAAACATACTCTGGTTCCCTGAGGGTCAATTTTGTACTCAAATAACAAACTTTAATCTACTGATACTTTTTGAAAATCAAGAAATCCAAGAGTAAAAATGCCACACTTTTGCCTCAGTATTTTACCAAATGGCAAATCTGAAGTGCCATTCCAACTTCTTAAAATCTTGCACATATTTTATAGAGGTACACTTTCCTTGAAAACCTTCTCAAAGTGATCGGAAACGTAAATACTAGGAAATCATTTTTGACAGTCTCTCCACAAACGCAGCTCCTGCCGTCAAAAGCAAATTCATATTTATTATTTGTCAAATATCAGATTCATGATACTTCCATATGGCCACAGTAATAACTGACATGCAAATTACTAACTAAAATTCTGTTACTCTGTGATCTTGGTTAATTAATAGTGTCTGAGAAAAACTTGCTTTCTTTATCTTTCACATGTAGGAATGGTGGCCTAAAGACTTCAGGGGGCATGACACAGTGGCTTGTCTAAAACCGGCCACAGAAATGTGAACTCTCACAGCCACTGAGTAGGTCTTTTAATGGATGGGAATGCCAGCCAAGCTCTGGGCATCAGTTTGTCCACTGTTCCCCTGTTCCTGAGTCCCAGTATCACGGACGGTCAGTTACTCTCCATCTGGGCTTCCATTTCTCCCATTGCTGGTATTTAATTTGCCTTCTGTGGCAGTTTGAGATCATTTTATGAATCCCAAAAAGAGAAAGATTATGTTTATAAACTAATCGCTTCCTCTGGGTGTGATACCCTTTGATTATATTAAATTCAGTTGAGGAGACTTTGAATAGATTACCTGTTAAGATTGCTAGTAGGGCTTTTTGATTCAACTACGTCAGTAAGGCATGACTGAGGTTGAGGCCCTACCCTCTTGCCAGGTCTGCTATAAACAAATAATCACAAAAACACACAGGAGAGGCAGCTATGTCATTTTTTTATCTTTCCATGTTACAGAAAGGAGAAGGCTCAAATAGCTGTGGCCCCAGGGAGAGAGGTGCCATTTGCCTGATAGTTTATAGCTGACCTTGAGAAGAGAACTGAATAGCTGAGACTGATATAGAAGGCCTTGAAAGAAACAAGCCTTATGCCAGGAGAGAGAGGACTACAGGATCTCTTCAGCACAAAGCCTCAAGAGGCTGGGCCCACAGAGTTCAAGAGGAAGAAGAAGCTTAGAGGGGAAGAAGAGATCAGGCAGAGATGCTCGCCATCTTGCTTCAACACATGGTAGCTGATTTGGTGAGAAAGCACCTCATATAGTGCCTTGACTTAGACTTTCCAAGGCCTTAGGACTGTAAGCTTTTACCCCAAATAAATATCCTTTATAAAAGTCAAGAGATTTTTAATAATTTGCATCAGTATCCTTTTGGCAGACTAATATACCTTCCATTCTTCCTCTAATTCATGGCTTCTGGTACAGTGTGACTTTTGCTTACTCTAGGACTTTTCTGTGCCAAAGCTTATACTGATTAATTGTTCTACATTTCTCCCTCTTATTTTCTATGCCACTCTCCCATTTGTCTTTCCTTGTCTTAACATTAAACTCCAAATGAGAGAGTCTAATGGAGTTGGTCAGTTATCAGCCAGTATCTATTGGGCAGAGACTTCCAACCTGGCCACCTAGTAAGTCACAGAAATAGAACCACAACAGTATGACCAAGTAATTTCTCACAAAAGTGTAAAGACAATTCAACGGTTGAAGAATAGTCTTCAAAAAATGGTGTTGGAAAAACTATTCAGTCATATGCAAATAATTATAATAATTATATTATAATATAATTATTTAACCTTAATCTTAACACCTTATTCAAAAACTAACTCCAATTGAATCATAGAGCTAATTGTAAAATGTAAATCTGTAAAACTTTTAGGAGAAAACTTTAAAAAAATCCCTTGTGAACTGAGATCAGGCCAAGAGTTTATAGACATAATGCCAAATGTTTGGTCCATTTTAAAAATGGATAAATTAGATTTAATAAAAATTCAAATCTTTTTCTCTGTGAAAGACACTGTTAAGAGAATTTTTAAAAACTACAGACTGGGAGAAAATATTGGCAAACCACATATCCAACAAAAGAGTTGTACCCAGAATATATAAAGGACTTTCATAATTTAAAAGTAAGAAAACAAACAACCTGAGCACATGCTTAACCAAAGAAAATATAAGGATGGAAAATAACACATGACAAGATGTTCAATAACATTAGCCAAATGAGACATCATGAGATATCACTACACACAAATTAGAATGGCTAAAAAACCACAATTGATAATTCTAAGTGCTGGAGAGGATGCAAAGCAGCTGAAAAAATCTCATAATATCGCTGGGGGAAATGCAAAATGGTACTGACACTCAGTAAAATAGGTAATTTCCTATAAATGTAAATATACATATGCCCAGAGAACCAACAATTCCATATTTAGGTACGTATCCTAGAGAAATAAATATATAGAGCTGCCCAAAAACCTGTATACTAGTATTTATGGCAGTTCCATTCATATTTACTAAAACTGGGAACACTCCAAATGTCTTTTAAAAGTGAATAGATAGAGATTTCTGGGAAGATGCTATAGAAGTAGGTAGGCAGGGCTCAACTATCTCACAGAAACAATGGAAGAAAGGCAAAAAGCTGTCTGAAGGAGCTGCTTTGGGGATCTGAAGACCAGGAGACTGAGGGACAGAGAGACAAAGAAGCTGAAATGAAAACCATGAGTTACTAGTCTTTGCAGCTGGAGAAGGCACCCTTCCCTCACCCTCAAGGCAAACAGCATGGATAAAACCCATGGCTCACTGCAGCCAACTGTGAGAACAGACATCTTCTTCCCTGGGAAGAGGGAGGGTGTGGTAGATGATGGAGAGTGGTTTCCCTTCAGTGAGTCTGGCCAGCAAAGCCCACTTTGAATCTAGACTCTGGCCAGACCACAAACATGGGCAAGTAGAGGTTGAAAAAGACACCTCTGTGGAAAGATTCAGTAATGAATGCCATCTGCTGGCTGACTGGTAAACTGCAAAAAGAAAAAAAATGCTTTTTGGAGTCTCTCATTCCAGATCCCTTGGATTGGATATGTACCCCATTAGTGGGTCCTTGCCCTAGTATGATAACTTCAGCTGCACAATTTTAAAGAGTCAGAATAAGGTGAAACAAAAATCAAAGAAGCCATGAAAGAAAACCACTAGGCAAGAGAGAGAAATTGACCATTGAAGTAAATCCACCAACATATTCAGATGCCTAGATATCAGCAAAAAATTACAAGCCATACTAAGAAACAGGAAAAGATGGTCCAGCCAAAAGAACAAGCCAAAAATCCTAATGCAACACAGGATTTAAGATAACTAATCAATGATAATCAAACAAATCTCCTAAATCAATTCAGGGAGTTGAAAGAAAATATGACTAAGGAGATTAAAAAATATTAAGAAGACATGGTATGAGCATGAAAAACAATTTGAAAGCCTGCAAAGAAAAGTAACAGAGCTTATGGGGATGAAAGACACAATGGAGTGATTAAAAGTACATGAGACTATAACAGCAGATTTGAATTGACGGGGGTCAGGATTAGTAAATTGGAGAAGCGAGCATCTGAATATGAAAGGACAAGAGAACAAAGAGAGAAAATAATGGAAAATAAGAAACAGGGTCTCAGGGAATTGAATGACAATGTGAAACAAACAAATATATGTGTTTTCAGTGTCCCAGAAGAAGAAAATGGAAAAGAGACAGAAAAATATTTGAGAAAATAATAACCAAAAACTTCCCAAACCTTATTAAAGGCATAAATATCAATATCCAAGAAGGACATTGCATCCCAAACAGAATAAATCCGAATAAGACTACTCTGATACACCTACTATTCTGAATGACAAATACCAGAGATTAAGAGAGGATTCTGAAAGCAGCAAGAGAAAAGCAATGCATCACATACAAGGGAACCTCAATTAGACTAAGTGCCAATCTCTCATCAGAAACCATAGAGGCAAGAAGAAAGTGGTATGATGTATTTCAGGTACTAAAAGAGAAAAACCACCAGTCAAGAATCCTTTATCCAGCAAAACTGTCCTTCAAAAATGAGGGTGACACAGAGTGGGTGTAGCTCAGTGGTTGAGTGCCTGCTTTGCATGTATGTGGTCCCAGGTTCAATCCCAGGTATCTTCTTTAAAAAAAGGAAAAATTTAAAAATGAGGATGAGTTTAAAGTCTTCACAGACAAACAAAAACTGAGAGAGTATGTTAACAAAAGGCCAGATTTACAAGATATTCTAAAAGGAGTGTTACAGCCTGGAAGGAAAAGACAAGGGGAAGAGACTTAGAAAAGAGTGAAGAACTGAAGATTATTTGTAAGGGTAGCTTGAAGGGTAAAAAGACAGGCAATAGTAAGATATGACAACAGAAAGCCAGAGGATAAAATGGAAAAAGTAAATAATGCCTTTACAGTAATAATATTGAACATTAATGGATTGAATTCCCCAAACAAAAGAAATAGACTGACAGAATGGATTTTTTAAAAGAGCCATTTATATGCTGTCTATGAGAGACTCACCTCAGATATGAGGACACAATCAGGTTGAAAGTGAAAGGTTGGGAAAAGATATTCCATGCAAATAGTAACTAAAAACGATATGGAGTTGCGATACTAATATCAGACAAAATAGATTTTAAATGCAAAACTGTTATAAGAGATGAAGAAGGTCATTATATATTAATAAAAGGGGCAATTCACCAAGAAGATAAACCATAATAAATATTTATGCACCTAAACTGGGTGCCGAAAGATACATGAAGCACACTCTGGAAAAACTGAAGGGAGAAACAGATGTCTATACAATAATATTTGGAAACTTCAATACATCACTCTCAGCATTGGATAGAACATCTGGGCAAAGGATCAATAAGAAAACAGAGACCATGAATTATATGATAAATGAACTAGACCTAACAGATATTTATAGAGCATTACACCCCAAAACAGCAGGATATACATTCTTTTCAAGTGCTCATGGATCCTTCTCCAGGATAAACTATATGTTAGGTCATAAGACAGGTCTTAATAAATTTACAAAGATTGAAATTATACAAAGCACTTTCTCTGATCATAATGGAATGAAACTAGAAATAAATAACAGATAAAAAAAGGGAAAATACACAAATATGTGGAGATTAAATAATGCAGTCTTAAATAATCAGTGGGTAAAAGAAAAATGCAAGAGAAGCTAGTAAATATCTCAGAATGAATGAAAATGAGAACACAACATATCAAAACCTATGGCATATAGCAAAGGCAGTGCTGAGAGGGAAATTTATAGCCCTCAATGCTTACATTAAAAAAGAAGAAAGAACTAAAAGTGAAGACCTAGCTGCACACCTGGAGAAACTAGAAAAAGAAAAGCAAACTAATTTCAAACCAAACCAAAGGAAATAAATAATAAAAATCCGAGCAGATATAAATGAATTGAGAACCAAAAAAAAATAATAGAGAAAATCAACAAAACCAAAAGTTGGTTCTTTAAGAAGATCAACAAAATTGGCAAACCCTTAGCTAAACTGACAAAAGAGAGAGAGAGAGAGAGAGAGAGAGAGAGAGAGAGAGGATATGCAAATAAATAAAACCAGAAATGAGAGGGGGACATTACCACTGACCCCACAGAAATAAGAAAGATCATAAGAGGATACTGGGAACAACTGTACACCAACAAAGTAGACAATATAGACATAATGGACAAATTCCTAGAAACACACAAATGACCCACACTGACCCTAGAAGAAACAGAAGATTTCAGCAAACCTATCATGAGTAAAGAGTCAGAGATAGTCATCAAAAACCTCTCCAAAATGAAAAGTCCAGGACAAAATGACTTCAAAGGTGATTTCTACCAATCATTCAAAAATGGAATCATTAATACCAGTTTTTCTCAAGCTTTTCCAAAAATCTAAACAGGAATGAATGCTACCAAACTCATTCTATAAAGTCAACATCACCCTAATATCAAAACCAGAAAAAGATTTTATGAAAAAAAGAAAATTATTGACCAATTTTTCTAATAAATATAGATGCAAAAATCATCCAAAAAAATCCTTGCAATCTGAATCCAAAAGTACACAAAAAGAATTTTACAGCATGATCAAGTGGGTTTTATCAGGTACACAATAAACCACATTAATAAATTGAAGAAGAAAAGTCACATGATCCTCTCAATTGATACAGAAAAGGCATTTAACAAAATACATCAACATTCTTGATAAAAACTCACCAAAATATAGGAATAGGGGGGAGGGGCCAAGATGGCGTTAGTGTAGGAGGGCACATACTGCAAGCTCCCAGAGCAAGGCGGATTGTGGACGGGGTCCTGCCCGGGGGTCTGTGCTGTGCACACGTGGAGTGAGAAGCTTGGGACATCTATCTGCGCGGATCAACAGTGTGGACGGAACGGTAGAGATTCGGAACATAGAAAGAAGTAAGGAAATAAAATAAGAAAAAAAACTGCCAAAGAGAAAACTTAACTCACACGCAGAACCACCAGCTAAATAAAACTCTAGAGCATAGAGAAAAGCTAATCAACTGAACAAACCCATCAAGATAATATGATGACCAGAGGGCAACAAAAAAATACAAATGACTCTGAGAAACTGGAAAACATGGACCAGTCCAATGCACAAAATGAAAACCAGGAAGCAATGCAGAACATCGAACAACTAATCAAAGCTATCCAAATAAATATCATGGACCAACTTAAAGAACTGAAGGAAGATATTAAGGATATAAAGAAGAAACTGGGAGAACATACTGAATAGCAAACATGCCTAAAAAGGTAATGGATATGATGGTGAGCAATGGCGCAAGCCAAGAAATGAAAAAGACGCTGGACTCACATAACAGCAGATTTGAACAGGCAAGAGGAAAGAATTAGTGATATGGAAGACAATACAGCTGAAATCAAAGAGATTGTAGAACAGATAGACAAAAAGATAGAAAAAATCTAGCATGGACTCAGAGAATTAACCGATAATACAAAACGCACAAACATACGCATTATGGGCATCCCAGAAGGAGAAGAGAAGGGAAAGGGAACAGAAGGAGTGTTGAAGGAAATAATGGCTGAAAACTTCCCAACTCTATTGAGAGAGATGGATGTGCAGGTCCAGGAAGCACAGCGCACCCCAAATAGTATAAATCCCAACAGGCCAACTCCAAAACATATACTTGTCAATATGTCCAATGCTCAAGACAAAGAGAAAATACTCAAGGCAGCAAGAGAAAAGAGAACCATCACATACAAGGGAAGCACAATAAGATTAAGTGCTGATTTCTCAGCTGAAACCATGGAGGCAAGAAGATAATGGTATGACATAGTCAATACACTAAAAGAAAAAAACTTCCAGCCACGAATTCTCTATCCAGCAAAATTGGCATTCAAAAATGATGGAGAGTTCAAAATATTCACAGATAAACAGAAATTAAGAGAGTATGTCAAGAAGAAACCAGCACTTCAAGAAATACTAAAAGGAATCTCTACAAGTTGAAAGGAAAAAACAAGGGAGAGAGAGTTGGAGGAGAGTTTAAAAACAACTGAAAAGACAAAAAGAGAAACAAAACAACATATGACATATATTAACCCAAAGAAAAAATGACTGAAGTAAGAAATTCATTACGAGCAATAACACTGAATGTTAATGGATTAAATTCACCAATCAAAAGACACAGATTAGCAGAATGGATAAGAAAATATGAACCATCTATATGCTGTCTACAAGAAACCCACCTTCGACCCAGGGATTCAAGGAGGCTGAAAGTGAATGGCTGGAAAACCATTTTACAAGCTAACAATAGCCAAAAAAAGGGCAAGAGTAGCTATTCTAATATCAGACAAAATAGACTTTAAATGCAAAACTATTGTAAGAGACAAAGATGGACACTACATATTAGTAAAAGGAGTAATCTCTCAAAAAGAGAGAACAATCATCAACATTTATGCACCTAATCGAGGTGCCTCAAAATACGTGCAGCAAACTCTGGAAAAACTAAGAGGAGAAATAAATGCCTCTACAATTATAGCAGGGGACTTCAACACACCACTATTATCATTAGACAGAACATCTAGACAGAGAATCAATAAAGAAACTAAGGCACTCAACAATACATTAGAAGACCTGGACTTAATAGACATATACAGAACACTACACCCAAATACAGCGGGATTTACATTCTTCTCGAGTGCACATGGAACATACTCCAAAATAGACCACATGCTAGGCCACAGAACAACACTCAATGAATTCAGAAAGATTGAGATTATACAAAGTAATTTCTCTGACCACAACGGAATGAAGTTAGAAATCACTAAGGGCCAGAGAAACAGGTTAGGCACAAGGATATGGAAGTTAAACAACACACTCTTAGACAAACAGTGGGTCAAAGAGGAAATCTCAAAATAAATCAGCAACTACCTTGAAACTAATGAAAACGACAACACAACATATCAAAACCTATGGGATGCAGCGAAAGCAGTCCTGAGAGGGAAGTTCATAGCCATAAATTCATATATTAAAAAAGAAGAAAGAGCTAAAATTGAAGACCTAACTGTACCCTTGGAGGAATTGGAAAAACAATAACAAACCAAACCTAAAGGAAGTAGAAAGAAGGAAATAACAAAGATTAGAGCAGGACTAAATGAAACAGAGAATAAGAAAGCACTGGAAACAATAAACAAAACCAAAAGTTGGTTCTTCTAGAATATCAATAAAATTGACAAACCCTTAACCAGACTAACAAAGAAAAAGAGAGAACAGATGCAAATACATAAAAATAAGGAATGAACAAGGTGATATCACTACTGACCCCACAGAAATAAAGAGTATCATAAGAGGATACTTTGAAAAATTATATGCCAACAAGAATGACAATTTAGAGGAAATGGATAAGTTTCTAGAAACCCACAAACAGCCAACATTGATGAAAGAAGAAATAGATGAACTCAACAGTCCAATTACAAGTAAAGAGATAGACTCAGTCATCAAAAACCTCCCAACTAAGAAGAGTCCAGGACCAGATGACTTCACAGCTGAATTCTATCAAACGTTCCGGAAAGAGCTAACACCAATTCTACTTAAGCTCTTCCAAAAAATAGAAGTAGAAGGAATATTGCCTAACTCATTCTATGATGCCAACATTACCCTAATACCAAAACCAAATAAAGATACCACAAGAAAGGAAAATTACAGACCAATTTCTCTAATGAACCTAGATGATAAAATCCTTAACAAAATACTTGCTAATCGCATTCAACAACATATCAAAAGGATTATACACCATGACCAAGTGGGTTTCATCCTGGGTATGCAAGGATGGTTCAATATAAGAAAATCAATCAATGTAATACACCACATAAACAGATTGAAAGAAAAAAATCACATGATCATCTCTATAGATGCAGAAAAAGCATTCGACAAAATACAGCACTCTTTCCTCATAAAAACACTACAAAAGATAGGAATAGACAGAAACTTTTTGAAAATGATAAAGGGTATATATGAAAAACCCAAAGCTAACATCATTTTCAATGGTGAAATCCTAAAAGCCTTCCCTCTGAGATCGGAACAAGACAAGGATGCCCACTATCACCACTCCTATTTAACATTGTCTTAGAAGTACTTGCATGAGCACTGAGACAAGAAAAGGACATAAAAGGCATCCAGGTTGGAAAAGAAGAAGTAAAAATTTCATTATTTGCAGATGACATGCATATACATAGAAAGCCCTGAGAAATCTACAACAAGGCTTCTAGAACTTATAAAAGAGTTCAGTAATGTTGCGGGCTATAAGATCAATGCTCAAAAATCAGTAGCATTTCTGTACAACAATAACGAGCAAACTGGAGAGGAAATTAGGAAAAAAATACCATTTACAATAGTAAATAAAAGAATCAAATACCTAGGAATAAATTTAACTAAAGATGTAAAGGACTTATATACAGAAAACTACACAACACTGTTAAAGGAAATCAAAGAAGACTTAAATAAATGGAAAAATATTCCCCGTTCATGGATAGGAAGACTAAACATCATCAAGATGTCTATCCTACCCAAACTAATCTACAAATTTAATGCAATCCCAATAAAAGTCAATACTGTATTTTTTAAGGAACTGGAAAAACTAACCACAAAATATATTTAGAGAGGCAAGAGGCCCCAAATTGCCAAAGACATATTGAAAAAGAAAAATGAAGTTGGAGCTATCACACTACCTGACTTTAAAACATACTACAAAGCTACAGTGATCAAAACTGCGTGGTATTGGCACAAGGATAGACCTACTGACCAATGGAACCGAATTGAGAGTTCTGATATAGATCCTCGCATATACAGTCATCTGATATTTGACAAGGCCATGAAGCCCACTCAGTTGGGAGAGAATGGCCTCTTTAAGAAGTGGTGCTTGGAGAACTGGATATCCATATCCAAAAGAATGAGAGAAGAATACCATCTCACACCTTATATAAAACTCAACTCAAGATGGATCAAAGATCTAAATATAAGAGCCAAAACCATAAAGACCTTGGAAGATAATGTAGGGAAGCATCTACAGGACCTTGTAATAGGAAATAGTTTCATGAACTTCACAGCCAAAGCACGAGCAGCAAGAGAAAAAATAGATAAACGGGATCTCATCAAAATTAAAAACTTCTGCACCTCAAAGGATGTTATTAAGAAAATAAAAAGGCAGCCTACCCAATAGGAGAAAATATTTGGCAACCATATATCTGATAGGAGCCTAATATCCTGCATATATAAAGAAATCCTACACCTTGAAAATAAAAGGACAAACAACCCATTTAAAAAATGGGCAAGTGACCTGAAAAGATACTTCTCCAAGGAAGAAATACAAATGGCTAAAAAGCACATGAAAAATGCTCAACATTGCTTGCTATCAGGGAAATGCAAATCAAAACTACAATGAGATACCATCTTACACCCATCAGAATGGCAGCTATTAAAAATACAGGAGACACCAAATGTTGGAGAGGATGTGGAGGAATAGGAACCCTCATCCACTGCTGGTGGGACTGCGGTAAAGTCCAGCCACTGTGGAGTACAGTTTGGCGGTTCCTCAGAAAACTAACAATAGATCTTCCATATGATCCAGCAATTCCACTGCTGGGTTTATACCCAGAAGAACTGAAAGCAAAGACACAAACAGATATATGCACACCAATGTTCATAGTGGCATTGTTCACCATTGCCAAAAGTTGGAATCAGCCTTGGTGCCCATCAACATACGAATGGATAAGCAAAATGTGGTACATACATACAATGGAATATTACTCAGCTGTAAGAAGAAACAAAGTGCTAACACATGGGATAACGTGGATGAATCTTGAAGACCTTATGTTGAGTGAAGCAAGCCAGGCACTGAAGGATGAACAGTATATGACCTCACTGATCTGAACTGAGGAAAGTGAGCAGTCTCTGAGAACTATTGTCTGAAAGATAGGTTAACAAGGGAGAGTAAGAGACGAGCAGGCTTTGAGCCATCACCCATATGGACATAATCTATGGTAAAGGGATAGAGTGTGGTTGCATGTTGGGGGATGGGGCAGACGAGTGGTGGTGTTCCTGGGTTTGGTAGTGCAGCATTGGTGGGTGGGTGGATTAGGAAGGGCAGGTTCAAATTCCCAGGGCATGTAACTGTGAATCTTGACATTCCATGGGTCGGGATAGGGTGGTATCATGGGCCCTGGGGGGCTGGGGGGGAAGGGAACAGTCAAGATCTAATGGGGTGTTTGGTGGTCATAGGGAACGTTTTTCATTACCTTACAGTAATGGACACAGGACATGGTAAATATCATCAAAATTATTAAACGGTATCATCTAAATTGTAAACTATACTGTAAATCATTGACAATGTTTAGTTGCTATATTCTGCTATCTGTATAACAGTTATAACAATGCTAACATCCAAAAAAAAAAGGGGGGGGTTAATATGGGTTGGGGAAAGGGGGGTGGTTTGGTATCTGGGAGTCTCCGGCACTCCGTATGTGACTTTGCTGTGACCTAAAACTTCTTTGAAAAATTTTTTAAAGGCATTTCCTTTGCTTTTTTGCCCATTTTTTTGAATGTCTCAATCTGCTAATTATATTTTGTTTTGTTTTTGTTTGATTATTTTTTTCTTGTTTTTTTTCCTTCTCTTTTTTTTTTCCCTGAGTTTCCTTATGTTTGTCTCTTGCATGTAAGCTTATCATAGTTGTTTCTTTTTCCTAGCAAGTGTATTTGATTATTTTATGGACTACATGTTCATGGAGGATTTGGATCACAGAAGGGTTACAATGGGTACTGCAGGGGATTATTGGTGGGGGGGGTGTCTGGGAGGGGGGTTTCATGGAAATTAGTTCATTCGAATATACGTGAAAGATATACAAAATCGTTCAAAAGATCAAAAGATGGGGCATGGTCACGATGGGTGGACAATCACACAATAAATGAGGGAATATGAATTCCTAGCCTGGAGAGCTCTACACAGTCTCCAAAGGAGCAGCAATAGTCCCCTGAGTGCAGGGACAGTGTCTGTCAAAAGAGGATGCCCATTGATGTGTTCTTTTTATTGATGACTACCCTTGTGAGTCTTTGCTCTTGTAACTGAGACTTAGCCTGCAGTTGTGGGGTGCCTAAGGGTTGCCACCTGAAAGCCTCCTTGTTGCTCAAATGTGGCCTCTCTCTAAGCCTAACTCAGCATATGATTGCATTACCTTCCTCCCTGACAATGAGGGATTAATATCAAGTGCCAACTGGCAACACAACTGGAAAAAGACCTTGAATAAAAGGGAGAAAAGGTTGTTTTGGAATCTGTGCTCCTGAGAGTGACAGAATTGGACTCAAATAAGTCCTCCCTGCACATGGTTCATCAGTCCCTTCTATTCAAACCTATATGTGATGCTGAAGTTTTTAGGTATACTTCCAGAGACTGGAGCCTCTGGCCTACCTATGTGCCAGGTGTGCATGGAATCTCGGTGGAGCTGCAACTCCTACCCTACAGCTCAATGGACTCATCCAAGTCACCTGGCGAGGAGACAACGATGGGCAACGGCCATCCCAGGGAATGGAGAGGGCCTGCATCTGCAGGCAGGATCATCCCACCCACCATATCCATGGGATATAAGCCCTCTCTCACTTGGAGGTGGAGTGGACATCACCATCCCAGTCCCCTCAGGATTGGGGGAAGAACTATGGACTAGAGTGGACTTGATGGTATTCTGTTGTATACATATGGTGATTCTAGCAATGGAAGAAATTATAACAATGAGGTGGAGCCAATGGCCACTTGACACTTTTGGGGCAGGGAGGGGACGAGCAGTTGAAATACAGGGGCTTCTTTGGGATTTGGAGGTTGTCCTGAGTACCGTTGTGGCAACGGATGTAGGCCATTTTAAATCAGCACACACCACTCAGAACTGTGTGGGAGTGAGTGTGGTCTTCGATGTGAACTGTGGTCTATGGTCGGTGGCAAGGCCCCAGGATGTGTAAGTCCATTGAGGGTGGTGGGCCACACTTGTGGGAGATGTTTGTGGGGGATGTGGTGGGAGGTGTGGGAGGTGGGCAACATTGGAATCCCAGTGGGTTCTGTGTAATATTTTAGGTAATCCAAGCACCTCTTAAAATATATTTATATATATATAAATAACATTTTTGTTAGCAAATGCACATATATGCTTATATATTTATATATCATTTTACAAATATTGGTATGTATTGTGAAAATTTTTATTTTTACCCACAATAAAAAATAAATTAATTAAAAATATATATATAGGAATAGAAGGAAGTTTTCTGAACATGGTAAAGTGCATATATGAAAAACCCACAGCTAATATTGTACTCAATAGTGAAAGACTGAAAGCTGAGGATATGATCCTTCATCTAGAGAATCCAAAATAATCCACAACAAAGCTACTAGAACTAATAGACAAATTCAGCAAAGTGGTGGGATACAAGATTCACATGCACAAATCAGTAGTGAGAAATCTGAAGAGGTAGTCAGAAAAAAAATTCCATTTATAATAATGACTAAAAGAATAAAATATTTAGGAATACATTTAACTTAGGACATAAAGGACCTGTATTCAGAAAACGACAAAACATTGTTAAAGAAACCAACGAAGACCTAAATAAATGGAAGGACATTCCGAGTTCATGGATTAGAATACTAAATATTGTTTAAATGTCAATTCTACCCAAACTGATTTACAGATTCAAACGCAATTCCAACATCCTTTTTTGCAGAAATGGAAAATCCAATTATCAAATTTATTTGGAAGAGGAAAAGGACCCAAATAGCCAAAAATGTCTTTAAAAAGAAGATAGAAGTTGGAGGACTCTCATTTCCTGATGTTAAATCATATTACTTAGCTGCAGTAGTAAAGACAGCACGGTACTAGCAAAAAGATAGACACAATGACCAATGGAACCAAATCGAGAACTCAGACCCTCATATCTACAGTCAAATGATTTTTGACAAGGCTGTCAAGCCCACCCAGATTGGCCAGAACAGTCTATTCAATAAATGGTGCTGGAAAAACTGGATATCCATATCCCAAAGACAGACAGAAAGAAAAAAGACCCTTATATCACACCTTATACAAAAATTAACTCAAAATGGATCAAGGACCTAAATACAAAAGCTACAATCATAATGCTCCTAGAAGAAAATTTGGGGAAACATCTTCAAGCTCTGGTGGTAGGCAATAGTTTCTTAAACCTTACACCCAAATCATGAGCAATGAAAGAAAAGATAGATAAATGAGACCTCCTCAAAATTAAACACGTTTGTTCTTTGAAAGACTTTGTCAAGAAAGTAAAAAGGCAACCTACTCAATGGGAGAAAACAGTTGGAAACCACATATTCGATAATGGTTTGATATACATGTTATATAAAGAGATCATACAACTCAATGATAAAAAGATAAGCAACCTTATTTTAAAAAATAGGCAAAAGACTTGAATATTTTTTCAAAGAAAAAATACAAATGGCCAAAAAGCACATGAAAAAATGTTCAACATCACTAGGCTATTAGGGAAATACATATCAAAACTACAATGAGATACCATTTCATAACTTCTAGAATGGACATTATAAAAACACAGAAAACTACAATGTTGGAAGGGATATGGAAAAATAGGAACACTTCTTCACTGTTAGTGGGAATGTGGAATGGTGCAGCCTATGTGAAAGGTAGCTTAGCAGTACCTCAAGAAGCTGAATATAGAACTGCCATATTATCCAGCAATCCCATTACTAGGAATATAGTCAGAAGAATTGGAAGAAAGGACATGAATTGACATTTGCACACCGATGTTCATAGCAGCATTATTCACAATTGCTAAAAGGTGGAAATGGCCCAAGTGTCCATCGACTGATGAATGGATAAACAAAATGTGGTATAGACATATGAAGGAATGCTATTCAGCTGTAAGAAAATGAAATTGGGATGAATATGACAATATGTCAACATGGATGAACCTTGAGGAGATTATGTTGAGTGAAATGAACCAGACACAAAAGGATAAATATTGTACAGTCTCACTAATATGAACTAAATACTCATGGTGGAAAACTCTAGAGTATAGGTTACTAGGAGATAGAATGTGGGTTGAGAATGGGAGGTAATGCTTAATGTATGTAGAATTTTAAATAAGGTTTATTGTAAAAGTATGGAAATGACTAAAGTTCATGAGAACACATTATAGTGAGTATAACTAACATTTCTAATTCATAAATGTGATTGTGGCTGAAAGGGGTAGTCTGTGGACATAAATGTCAAATGAAAGGAAGCTAGAGAATAATCTAGGGAAAGTATAACATAGTGATTTCCATGGTAGATGAAGATTTTGGTTAATAGTATAAATATAAGAACATTCTTTTCAGAGAGTTAAGAATATATGGTGCATGGAAAATTACAACTAACGTTAACTAATGGATGATAGTTAACACTAATATTACAATATTTTTGCAGCAGTGGCAATGAAGATATTATATAAATTCTAAAGGATAATAATAGGAGGATATAGGGGGTATGGGATTTTTTCTTATGAAGTAATGACTGATGTGATGACAATACAACTCTGTGATAAAAATGAGAACCACTGAGTGTACACTTTGAATGGACTGTATAAAGCATGGAACTGTATAACTCAGAGAATCCTGTGGTGCAAGATGGACTGTGGTTAACAGAACAAATATGAGAACATTCTCTCCTGAACTACAACAAATATATAATACTAATACAGGGTGTTAATAATGAAGTGGGTTGGGGGGAAAATACACCAAATGTCAGATATGGGCTAAGTTAGCAGTAATATTTTGACAGTGCTCTTTCATAGTCTGTAACAATTGTTTCTTCAAGACATTGGTGGTGAGGTGATGTATGGGAGCCCTGTATTATGATATGCATGTTTGTTTTGTAAGTTCACAATGATTACTATACACTTATTGTTTATGTATGTTCGTGTATGAATGATTTACTACAATAAAAATTTTTAAATGGTGAAACAATAAGTTGTGGTACATTTCTACATTGGAATATTACTCACAATGAAAAGGAATGAACTATTGATATGTGCAACAACTTGAATGAATTTTGAAGACATTATATTGAGTGAAAAAAGTCAATATTAACAGAAGGTTACATACTATATGACATTCTTGCAAAGACACAACTTTATTGATGGGTCCCAGGACTTAGGGATGGGAGAAAGGGTATGTCTACAAAGAGATAGCACAAAGGAGGTTTTTAGGGGAGTGATGGAATGGTTCTTTATCATGACTGTGATAGTGGCTACATAAATCTATATATATGTGTTCAATTTCACTGAACTGTATGCTCTAAAACAGACAGCTTTACTGTATGCTAATTTAAAAACAAAATAAATAAACTGCCTACCTGACTGCTTTCCCCAAAAAGATGCAGTGAGCCTGGTCAGCCCTCAGAGCCTTATTAATTTATTCACTCAACAAATATTTACTGAAAATCCATTATATTCTAAGTATTGTTGTAAGCTTGGGTCCATCAATAAACAAATCAAAAAAGATCCTTGCCCTCATGGAGTCTGCAGCCACAGCTCTCTAAGGAGAATTTTCCAAGTTTAGCCGAGTTATTGGCATGGAGGTGGGGATAAAGCTGGCACTTTCAGAAGGAGCTATCGGCTTCATCCCTAGATAAAGGAAGGACCTATATCTAAGAGTGAAACTGTTTCAAGATGCCTAAGGAGAGTGTATCATCCACAGCAAGATTGCAACTTATAGTTATGCCACTACTTTCCCTTCTTGTCATGTTTAGGAACGAAAACTAGGAGGACTCCAGGAATGACCATTCCCTCTGTTTATAGACTTTGGGAAATAGGTATCACTGGGCCCAGATGGTAGCTGCTTTAGAGTTTTGTTATTGAAAAGTCTAACAAAAGAATGTCGGATCCCTGGAAAAATGATGCTGCTAGAAGCTACCCTTATCCAGATGTTTAATATCTAGTTCAGACCAGGGTGTATATTTATCATTGGGATAAAGTGTAAAGTAGGAGAGGTGTTCGCAAATGGAGAACCCAAAAGCTTTATATTTACTTAGGTCATTGGAAGTTTTCTAGGAGAGGAAAAATATCTGTAAAATGCAAAACCAAAAATGTCCTGGGTTGCTTTTAAATCTGTTAGAAAGGGAAAGAAGAGACAACCTTTGTACAAGTGGCCAAAGGCCCAGTGTAAGACTTGACTGCATTGTCTTCTCAAGACAATTTCAAGAGGCTTTGCGATAGATTGATTCCTGGGCTCAATACCATGATACCTAAAAATGGGTAGGGAAGAAATAGTCTTTCTCCATATAGAAGCTTTTGGAGGGTTAAATAAGGAGTCATTACAGTACTAATAAGCACTACATTTTATTTTATACACACTTAAATTCTATACTTTTTGAGATGGCACTCCTCTTTTACTAATTTTAAAACTAGCTGTTGATTTCATTATCAAAAACTATATATTATAATCATATATTTAACAAATATTTGAAAACATGTGTTTATATTAATAAATATAAAAATAAGTTGTATTTGGTTGATTTATTAAATGAGGCATACTCAATGATCAATGGTGTTCAAGTTCATAAAAAAGAGTAAAATTTCTTAAATAGGATCTGCTAAAATTTTTGGAAGATGGAGGTCTTAAACTAATCCATACTTTCAAATGAAACTACTAGGTAAAAAGAAAATCTCAGCTAGTATAAAATTTACTAGCTCATCTTTCAAGTCAATTCACATTATTAAAACTAGTTTCTTGTAATTTACTTTCAGTGTAAGCACCACTCTAGGTATTCCTTTAGAAAATGGGGAAACATAGATGAGTTTATTTCTATAAATGCACTTTAGAAGAAAAAGCCCAGCTTTTTCTATAATCATTGAGATAAATTTGCTGCATTGTTTAGTTAGTTATTGGATATAATAGCAGAAATGTTGTAAAACAAAAGATAAAATATTCTATGCAGGAAACTTTATCTGCTTTGATCTATTGTTCTACAAAATTATATGAGAAAATACAACTTTAACTAATAAAAATAGTAGTTATATACTTAAAGAGAGAATTTTAAATCATTTATATTAAAGCTTCAAGGATTTCTGCTTCATAATTTGAGAGCAGTTTCAAGAAGCACAATATAATCAAACCAAGTTTAAAAACGAATGAATCACTTTCGCATTTATTATCTTATTTGAGTCTCCCTAAAGACCTGGCAGTTGAAAATTCAGCTATTACTATTCTTATTTTACATACACAAGCCCAAACTATCTCCCAAAGGTTATACAAATAATAAGTAGTAAACTCATAAATAACACTGGCTTTCTGCTTTAAGTCCATATCACTTTCTTTTTTACCATATAGCAATTGCCAAATGAAAGTAATTATTTTATACTTCTCAGTTATTACTAATCTACAATTCCCAAGAAGGACATTAATTCACTCATTCAACAAATCTTTATTGAGCAATTTCTATCTGCCAGGCACAGTGGTGGAACATATAGAACTGGTTTCCGTCTTTATGAGGCTTGCAGTTTAGTTGGTGAGATACACAAATGCATGTGTAATTACTATAAATGGAAAGAACATTGGGATAAGTCAGTGGAGGCATTGGATAGGGCCTTTTTGAGAATGAAGCTTTAAGCTAAGATAGAAGGAAGAAAAATTAGAGGCAGTTGAATACGCTTCTAAATAGAGGCAACAGCACAAATGAAGACCCTAGGTTGGGAAACAACTTGCTGTATATCAAGGAATTCAAGAAAACCAGAGCAATCAATAACTTCACATCTCTGTTTACAAACTTGGATGCACATTAGGATCACCTGGGGGAGTTTTTAAGAAACACCAATGTCCAGGCCCTGCCTTCAGAGAATTTTATTCATTTGGTCTGGAATAGAGTCCTGGCAACAGTATTTGTTAAAAACTTCCAGAACTTCCTCCAACATGATAAAGGTCATATATGAAAAGCCCATGGCTAGCATCCTACTTAATGGTGAAAGACTAAAAGCTCTCTCACTAAGACCAGGAACAAGACATGGATGCCCACTGTCACCACTGTTATTCAACATTGTACTGGAAGTACTTGCCAGAACAATTAGGCAAGAAAACAAAACAAATAAAAGACATCCAAACTAGAAAGGAAGAAGTAAAACTTTCCTTATTTGCAGATGATCCTATATACAGAAAATCTTTGAAAAATCCACAACACAGTTCCTAGAGCTAATAAATGAATTCAGCAAAATGGAGGGTACAAGATCAACACCCAAAAATCAATAATGTTTCTATGCACAAGCAATGAACAATCAGAAGAAAAAAAATCAAGAAAAAATCCCATTCACAATAGCAACTAAAAGAACCAAATATCTAGGAATAAATCTAACCAAGTGTGTAAAGGACTTATACACAGAAAACTAAAGAGCATTGCTAAAAGAAATTAAAGAAGATTTAAATGAATGGAAGGATATTCTATGTTCATGGATTGGAAGACTAAATATTATTAAGATGTCAATACTACCCAAAGCAATTTATAGATTCAATACAATCCCAGTGAAATTCCAACAACCTTCTTTACAGAAATGGAAAAGCCAATCATCACATTTATATGGAAGGTAAGGGGCCCAAAATAGCTAAAGCCATACTGAAAAAGAATTAAGTTGGAGCACTCATACTTCCCAAATAAAACTTATTACAAAGCCAAGTAATCAAAATAGCATGGTACTGGCACTAAGACAGACATGTAGACTAATGGAATAGAATTGAGAGCTCAGAAATCAACCTCCACATTTATGGCCAACTGATTTTTGTTAAGGTGGCAAAAAACACTCAATTGGGAAAGAATAGTCTCTACAACAAATGGTGCTAGGAAAACTGGATCTCCATTTGCAAAAAAAAAAAAAGAATGAAGACCCCTACCTCCCACCATATACAAAAATCAACTCAGAATGGATCAAAGATCTTAGTATAAGAGCTAGAACTAACAAATTCCTAGAAGAAAACATAGGGAAGCATCTTTAGGATCTTGTGTTAAGCAATGGTTCCTTAGACTTTACACCCAAAGCACAATCAACAAAAGAAAAAATAGATAAATAAGACCTCATCAAAATAAAAAAATTTTGATCCTCAAAGGACTTTATCAGGAAAGTAAAATGACAACCTACACAATGGAAGAAAATATTTGGAAACCACATAGTCAATACTGTATTAATATCCAGAATATATAAAGAAATCCTTCAACTTAACATCAAAAAGACAAACAAGGCAATTACAAATGGGCAAAAGACTTGAACAGATACATCTCCAAAGAAGACATACAAATGGAAAAAATGAAAGAGGATGAGGGGATGCCCTTGTCTTAGGGTGACTCTGGGAAGAGGGTGCTGGTTAAGCCCTTGGAGAACACAATCCTGTCCCTGGAGTTCCCCTCACCAAATCCATGTTCCTTTACTTACAGGCAGGTAATTTGTTGAATGGGGAGTCAGATGTATCCAAGGATCAAGAATGGCTCTGGGAATATGTTCATTGTGCCCCTACTTCCAGGATTATATGTATGTATGTGTGTGTGTCTGTTTACTTACATTTCAATTATATATATATATATGAATATATAATTTGTATATAATATATAATATGTGTATATTCCCTGACAGTGTTGATTGTAACAGATTCTGGTTGAATTTTGAATTATCAGCTGGGTAAATGATGTTTGGCGCCAAAAAAAAAAAAAGATATACAAATGGCCAGAAAGCACATGAACAGATTCTCAAAATCATTACCCATCAAGGAAATGCAGATGAAAACCTCAATGAGATACCATTTCACACTCATTAGAATGACTGCTTTAAAAAAAAAAAAAAAAAGGAAAATAAGTGTTAGAGAGGATGTAGAGAAATTGGAACACTCATTCATTGCTGGTGGCAGTGTAAAGTGGTGCAGCCATTATGGAAGACATTTTGGCGATTCCTCAGAAAGCTAAATATAGAACATCCCACTACTATGTATGTACCCAAAAGAATTGAAAGCAGGGACTCGAACAGATATTTGCACACCAAATTTCATAGTGGCATTATTCAAAATTGCCAAAAGATGGAAGCAAGCTCAGTGTCCATCAACTGATGAATGGATAAAGAAAATGTGGTATATACACACAATGGTATATTATTCAGCCATAAAAAGGAATGAAGTTCTGATACATGAGACAACATGGATGAGCCTTGAAGACATAAGCCAAACACAAAAGGACAATATTATATGAACTCATTGATAACAAATAATTAGAATAAGCAAACTTGTAGAGACAGAATCCAGAATATAGGTTACCGCAGGGCAGCGTGAGGATAAGGAATGGTTAGTTAAGGTTTAAAATGTACAGGATTCCTCTTTGGAATGACAGAAATGTTTTGGTAATGGATGGTGGTGACAGCAGCACAACATTGTGAACACAATTAACAGCACTGAAATATATATCTGAATATGATTAAAAGGGAAACGTTAGATTATACGTATGGTAACAGAATACCAATTTTTAAAAATCCTTGAAACTACAGTACACAAACAGTGAACCCTAAGTTAAACCAGTGGTTATAATTAATAGTACAATTATAAAATTGTGCTAACATCAATTGTAACAAATACCCACAACAATGCAAGGTGTTGGTGGTGTGGTGGTATATGGGACTCCTGTATTTTATGCATGATTGATCTGTAAACCCACAACTTCCTTAAAAAAGGGGGAAGGGGTGAATCTCCCAGAAGATTCTAATGTGCAGGCAAGGTTGAGAAGCATTGTTTAATTTGATTTGTTGAATCAGAGACATGGGCAAATTTAAGTACAAATAGAGTCTTTCAGAATTTATTAAAGTGTTGGATGATTTTAGATGGTACTTATTATTTTTAATTCAAGCATTTTAATTTGGGTGGTCCATTTTTATCTGGAAAGGCCTATATGATACCAAATGATTTCAATATACATGACACATAATACAATAATCATTAGTGGCTCTTTAATTTATTTTATACATTATAATATTTATATTATAATCATTGATGAGTAACTCTAGTAAAAAGAAGACTTGTGCCTCATTCAATAACCATAATCCAAAAGGAAGATACTTCCAGAGTAGAACAAGAGGTCTTTTGACAAAGGAACATGGCATACACAAACCAGTCATACAGGATCACTTAGGCTTAAGCTGAAACTTATTGGAGATATGTTGAGATACATTATTTAAACAGTTTTTTAAATCAAGCCCCCTAGATATGGGATACTGTTCTCGGGGTGGCCTGGGGGAGCATTTACTTGGCCCCTATACTCCTGACCCACTGGCAAGGAGCAAGACAGGGTCCCTATCATTCTCATAGACCAAAATCAGCTACACTTCAGAGGCTCAGCCTTTCCAGAAGGTTTCAGAGACATTTTGCTGCATGCCTATTTTGTCTGCAAGCCAAAACCTACAGCAACAGTGAAAATGGCTTATTTTGACAGGGGGGCCAGAGAGAAAAGTACTTAATAAGATTAAGACACTAAAAATTAGAATTCCAAATAGCGTCATTACTCCTCAGTGACTTATTATTCTTCCTAGATTTCACAAGCTGTTTGGTCTTCAAAGACTGCTATTTTTGTTTGATTTTCTAAACATTTTCTTATTAGCAAATATTGGAGGTCTCTACTTTTTCTCTGTTTCTTGTTGCACCAATATAGGATTTAAAATGAGATTGAACTAAAAAAGAAATTCAGGCAAATTTCAACTGTCCTTAAAGGTTCACCCATTTATTTCTGGGAGTCCACCAGCATGTCTAACCTGACTTGATGATCTACTCATTTCTACTTGTTTCTACTGCCCCGTGGTGATCTGTGTAATACATTGGATTGCAGATGTGTACTATATAATATATAGTATATGTATGTAGCATACCTAATTGCCTCACAGAATAGTATGAACTCCAATATACAGAAAATATAGAATACGTAGGTGTCTTGCAGAATTTCAGTGAAAATAGTTCACTTTTTTAGTGAGTTGCAATGTATTTCTTTGCAATTTCCCTTCTCCCTGGGAATCCCATGAGAGATAACTGGGGTCAGGAAAAAATCTGATTCACAGACAACATGCATTTCCCACAAATGCTCCACTCATCTCACAACTGAATCTTTATTATTTCATCAATTGAATCTGCCTTACTTCTTCTCCAAGTTTGAATTCTCTTCCAAAAGGCTTGCAGGTGCCTTGTATGAATATTTTTCTGGTCAACCCTCCCATAGTTTAGTATGTGTACATTTATGTATCTCAGAGGAGTGGGTTTCAGCTAAAGTAAGCCCCCAGAGGTGAGGGACTACGAATAGTGTTGGTTTATAATTCCATAGCACTTAGCAGCGTGCTTTATTCATGGTGATTGCCCAATAAAGCTCTTCCGAATTGAATTCTGTATCACAATACCTATATAGGCCATTGTTCATGTTATGTAGATGTATACAAAACAAAATTAAGCATAAAAAGTATTTCCCTAGTCTTTCCCTAAAAAGTGAAAAAGCTTAAGAGACACTGATAACCATAAAAGTATATCTCTGGTCTTTTCTTCCAGCCTTTCATAAGCATTTTCTGGCCTCAGGCATTCACCTACTTATAAGGCTGATCACCACTTAAACATCAACCATAGGATTAAATTCAGAATCCCCTTGGTGTGTGCTGTGTGTGTGCATGCGTGCTCATAAGTAAACGCTGAATTCACTTTCCCCTGGATCAGAGGTATAGTCAATTCAACAGATTTACATATGAAGCCTATCACTGTGGGACAGCTTGCAGAAGATCATAAACACATTTTTCAGATAGGAACATTGCAACCATGAATATACCACGTGGTCACTCCTTCCCTAAGGTTTGCTCCTTTAATTGTAAATAGGCAGAAAGTCATCAAGCCAGTGCTTAATAAACTTTTAATTTGAAATGAATTACCACATGTTGTGTTTGTTTACCCATTATTAAATCTCTTAGCAACATATCAGTGGCGGAAACAGCATACTGTATCATAGCCCTGATATATTAGAAAACAAGCCCATGGGGGATATTAGCCACTAATAATATGTTTAGGGAGCATCCAAGAAAAATAAATAATTATAAGCAAAGTAGCAGAGACATGCATTCAGAAAGATCTTTGTATAGTTTTTTATGTTTTCTTTTTGTATAAACCTACTCAGAATAGGATCACAAGGTCCTTAAGCTGCCTTCGAATGTGAGGCTTGGATCTGTCTCCAAGCTTATAGCACAGCAAATGATAATCAGCTTTTTCTAAAGCATTTTCTTGAAGCATAAAAAATTCTGCCTTTTATGGTATAATATTCTAATATTGAACATGTAAGAATTCATGTTTCTTAGAATGTTGCTTCTCCTTCCTTCAGGGAAGCTGGGACCAGCATTCTAAAAGCTAAGTTCATAGCACAGAGCAGTAGGTATGGGAAATATAGCCGCATTACCCTGAGGAAAAACTGGAAAGCAAAAATGATATGGTTAAAAAAAAAATGGTGTAAGAGTAATTGCTTCTAATCTTCTGCTGAGTATCCTAAAACTAGGTTAAAATGTCAGTAACACTGAAATATCATTACTGTTTAAGTCAGAACCCACTTTCCCAAAATTTGAAAATTTTGCAACAAGATTTAACTTCATGCTTAATTCTAAAACATTGCAGGAAAAAAAAGAGAACGAAATCTGCATTGTAAATGAGGATATTTTACAGTGTCTCCCATAGAGCTTTGCAGTTGACTTGACATTTGAACTTCAAACAAAAAATTAACTACACATTTTCCACCTTTTTTTGTCAAAGGAAATTTTGATCATTTCTTTTCTATTTCTTGATTTATTGGTTTTGTCTTTGGAAGATGATTTTCAACCATCAGAAAAGGTTTGGACTTTTTCTTTGCCTTCTGCACCTCACATTCTCATGTTACACAGATTCTGTGATAATGTTAAAATTATTTGTTTTCACAGAATCAGGGCATCCCAGAACCTCATGGTTGGAAGGCCTGACTAATTTGATTGAACATAAAGATGGTGTAAAAGTCATTCTCCTGCAGAGACAACTGAGTATGACTATGTCCATGAATGAACTCAACAGAGAGGCCCCATGATGCAATCTGGAATGATCCTAACTATGATGTTGTCTAGTCTCTGTTTTGAGCCCCGCTTTATGGCATCACTGCTCTTTTTCAGACTTCCAGTGTCTTGGGCATATTCTAAGCCCCCCCCCACCTCCCCACCTTCCCTTTATCCACACTAAACACATTGATAGTACACTCACTGTTATCTCCCAAGAATATTTACATTTTAAATGAAAAGATTAAAGCTTTAATCCAACTAAATATCACTATGGAATGCATAAAATCAGCTTAAATTTGTGCATTTTGAGGTCAACCAACTCTGCTCCTTATCCTCAAAACCAGACAGTCATAAAGGTTGCCTCCTATCTTCTCTGATTAGAGACAAAGCAAATCCCAGTTCTCAAGTGGAAGAAACCACATAGTTTAACCAAGGTGCTTTATAGTGTTGGCATTTATGACATATCTTCAATATCAACACTTGATAACAATTGCATGTCTCACCCTAATTTATTTTCATAATTTATTTACATAATGAGATATACATGTATTCTGTGTATAAAATATCAATATATCATTTCTAGGTAAACATAACACTATAAAATAACACTTGGTTATCTGGAGGTTGCAGTATCTCAGTGCTCAGTTAAGGATTTTGGTTTACTCAGAGGAAATAGGTCAGGTGTGGATAAGGAAGCCCAGAGCTTGTACTAGACCCACTTCTTAGGGAGACAGGAATTCGAGGAACTGGGCCTGACAATCTGTGGAGTTTTACTTGGCACAACATGCATAATTTCCAAGGGACTTGGTAAATTCCAATCACAACTTAAGAAATATTCATCAGTGAAAGATGAGTTTGAAGTTCTATGTTGCTCAACTGGTGGGCAGAACATGGCAAGAAGATAGATGCCATCTGAAAAGGCTAATAGTCCAGGCTTTGGGTCTGGCCATTGTGGCAGGGATCCAGCATCCTTCTCCTGCAATGTTGCCATTTCCCTGAGCCATATCCTCAGCCCAACACTCACCATTCTACATATGCACACTGGCTGAACTCAATGACTTCGTGTCTCAGCTGGACTTTATACGTTTGTCTCTATTAGACATTGTCCCACCCTCCTCTTCAACTCTCTCCTGAGCTTCATTCGCATGCATTTTCCCACTGAATCCTGAACTTTTCTTCATGTATATAACGTGAATCTCAACAACAGGTCCAAATTTAAGTTAATGGTTCTTCCTCTAATCCTTTATTTCCTCTCAAACAATAGGAAATTTGCTGCTTGGTGTCTACGTCTACCCATGTTAACTGCTTAGGAATGATCCTCAGCTCTTCATTATCCCTCACCATCCACATCTAATTAGCAAACCTTGGTCTATTGCACCTCTTTAATAATTTATAAATGTGTCCTCTCCCATCCAACTTTTCCATCTCTACTCTAATTCCAACCCTCACCTTCTGCCTGGATTACTCTTAAGTTTTCCTAATTGACCTATCTGTTTCTAGATATGCTCTCCTCAAATAAATCCTGCTCAAAATTATCTGAGGGATCTAACTAAAATAGAAATTGAAACACATCACTCCCTTCTTAAGATCCTTCAGTTGATCCACTCTTAATTCAGATTTGCATCAACCACAATGGACACGAAAAGATGGTGGAGAAAATACTGATGAGGAATTATTACCAACCTGGAATTTCATACAAGGATAAATGATTTGTCAAATACAAGGGAAAAAAGAAAGACTTCTTCAGACATATAATGGCTAAGATAATTTAACCCTCACAGATCCACATTCTAAAAGAATTTACTAAAAGATTTTATTTTGGCAGGAAGAACAATGGAACCAGAGTGAAGACATGATACATTAAAAATATTAGAAGCACAGAAGTGTGTCAGTAAACTCATTTTCAATGGGAGATTTAAAAAACCCTACTTTTTGTGTTTAATGAAAAAGCGCAAAGTGAGACGGAAGTTAAATGAGTGGATAAAGCATGTTCATGTTCAGGAAAAGAAGAAAAACACTGAACGAGCTTCGATTTTTAAAAGATAACTTATAGTTAAAAATGTAGATGAGAAAATTAAGGCTAGCAACCAAAATTGTGAATAGTAAAATATATAGAATATGAACAGGAGAGAAAAAACAAAATAGATAAAATTTATTTTTGATTAAAGAGAAACTGAAATGAAAATATTGCTAAAAGGAAAAAGAAATTGGGTGATAAATATAAAATGTATAATCAGATGCTCTCAATAAGTATAAATACAACAGTAATAACAATGAAATAAAAAGTGTTAATTTTCCTATTAAAATATACATATCATCTACTTGTCTTGGATATAAATATAACATCCAGATATTTGCTATTAATAAAGACATATTCAAAACAGCCCCTCAAATAAATTTTTAAAATTTTAAATAAAGCGTAGAAAAACACTATGCCATGAAAATAGTCTCAAAAAAAGTTCACGATTGTATTGATATCAGAAAAACTAGAATATAAAGCCAAAAGCATGAATACGTATAGAGAGGGAGACTGTATCATTATAAAAGGAATAATAACAACACAAAAAAAATAATCAAAAACTTGTAGGCAATTAACACATTTTAAATATATAAAGCAATATCTTACAGGCAAGTATTAATACTAGGAATGAAAAGAGAAATATAGCTACAGATTTAGTAGAATTTTAAAATCATAATAATATATTATGTATTTTCTTACATATATATAAAATATCTATTAAATAATATATTTTTTAAAAATGTCTTCCTCAAAGGAGAAGAATTAAGTCATTGGGAGCAGCAGTGAAAAGCAGATTTTATTTTGAACCACGTGACTGTATTGCCTATTCAATAAAACTTTAAATAAGAAATCAATTTTAAAACCTACAAAAACACTATCATACAATGAACAGGTTACTGCAAATATTTTTAAAGGAATTCATTGATTATAGAATGATTGAATAAATCAGTAACAATCAAAAAATGAATCAGAAATAAAGACTAATTCTCACCATCTGCCACCCCAGCCAAAAAAAAATAAGGCATAAGAACTTCTGAGAGGACAAACGATCCAAAAATAAAATGGGCAAACTACAGCTACAGACAATTCACTGAAGATAAAAACCAAACGATCAAAATATATGTATATATATAAATAACATTTTTGTATGCAAATACACATATATGCATATATATTTATATATCATTTTGCAAATGTTAGTATGTATTGTGAGAATTTTGATTTTTACCCATAATAAAAAAAAAAAGGAAAAAAAAAAAGACATGTGAAAAAAATGCTCAAACTCACTTGTAATCAGGAAAATTCTAACACAAAGAGATATGAGTTCATAGCATTTAAACTGGCACGATTTTGAAAGTCTGACAATAACAAGGATTGATAGGATGTGGGACAAATAAACTTTTGTGCACAACTGTTAGGAAGGTGAATTGATACAACTACTTGGGATGCAATGTGCTACTATGTGGACATTTAGGAAGTGTGTACCCTGTGCTTCGATTTTTCTACTAGGTAGTGAAATTCTCACCCATGTGCCCAAGGAGCTAAGAATAATCACGATAGCCTTGTTTTCTATAGAAAAAAAAACTGGAAACAGCATAAACAATAATGACAAATAAAATTTGTTATAATCATGCAAGGAATTCTATACAGCAATAAAATCGATCAATCAGAAATATATGTGGTATGTATGCATATATACACATGTAAGGATAAATCTCAAAAACAATGTTAAGAGAAAAGAGAAAATTGCAGAAGCAAATATAAAGTATGATACATATAAGTTAGAACTTTTGCACCCTGGATATTCCAAAGAATGTTTATTTGCTTACATAGTACTTAATTAAGCCAGTGTTTGAAAACAGAAGGCTGATAAGTAAACTATATTATTTAAGAAATTTCCTGCGAACATTCTCTTTCACAGCCACTTCTTGCTATGGGCATGTGGGAAAGACTGAAATCTAGAACTACGAATCAAGAAAAGTCAAACTGCCCCCTAAAGAAACTAAATTATATTATTTTAGAGCAGTAAGGTCATGGAGACAGACTTGTATTTCAGTGCAGTAATTTTATACTTGACTGTATAAAAGACAATGCACGAAGAAAACTACATTTTTGTCACTGATTACCTTCTCCTTAAACATCATATATTAATATGTAATTGATACCACTGTAATGAGTTGAATATTGTTCCCTAAAAACTCTTGTCCACTCAGAACCTCAGAACATCATCTTATTTGGAAAGAGGGTCTTTGCAGATGTGATTTGCTAAGTTAAGATGAGGTCTTTGTTAAGATGGTAAACCAATGTGAGCCCTAAATCCAATGACTAGTCTGCTTAGAAGAAGAAAGGCCGCCTAGAGACACTCAGAGAAGGCTATGTAACAAGATGTGATGACAGAGGCAGACTGAAGTAATGAAACTACAAATTTAAGCACTCCAGGGATTAATGGAAAACACCAGAAGCTAGGAGAGAAGCATGGAAAGAGTATTCCCTTGAGCTTCATTCAGAGCACCTTGCTAACACCTTGATTTTGAACTTCTGGCCTCCAGAACTGTGAGAAAATAAATTTCTGTTATTTTAAGTCATGCAGTTTGTGCTAATTTGTTATTGACTAATATGACCTTTCAACCAGCTTTTTTTATATATAAAATAACAGAACTTAAAATATTAGAAATAGAAACTGAAAAATAAGTCAACCAACCGTGGAAAGAATGCCAGGAAGATGTAGCATGACCATCCCTTGATGCACAAATGCTTTTCTTTGATTCTTCCTCTGAAAGACCAGCTGTGTTCTCCACTTTTGATTCTGCTTTCTCTATTTCAGCCATTAAACAAACTGGAAATTCAGGGGGAAGCTGAATATGTCTTTCCTGTTTTTTCTCAACATCCAAATGCAGAGGAAGTTTAATTACCTATTAGGAGATAAATCTGTCATCTTAAAAATATTACACACGCAGTTAGTTTTTCTCTAGAACAATTACACAATCTGCAAAACTTAAAAGGTCAATTTATGAATTCAATTTTCCAAATCTTACATTTTCTTGTGTTTGGTTGCCTTATAAAAAATGCATTTTTGCATTCACAGATTTATATAATTGCTTCAGACTTTGCTATTTGCTCTATATACATATTAACTTTCTCTGCTTTACTTTATAGTTTTTCTTTATTTCTTTCTTCCAAATAGCATTGTTTTCCTAACATTTATAATAGAATGAAATTGATAGATATTCATCCAGTATTTCTTACATGCAAGAAATAATATTTAAACTCAAAAATAAGTGACAAAATTGTAGAATCTAATGGTGAATATATAGGTGTTCAGTATGCAATTCTTTCAACTTCTATATTTAAAATTTTAATAATAAAATACTTAGGGGAAATAATCATTGACACAGGACGTGAAATATTCAGAAAAGAGAAAAAGTTTCCTGGGAAAAAGAAAAGTTAGAGGCTATCTTGCTTGCATAATTTTCCCTGTTTTAACCATACACCTGCTATGGGGAGGCTGAATCAGAACTGTTAGCAAGCCTGCTCACTAATGCTCAGGGTTATTAGCCTAAGCTCTGTCCCTAACAGCATCTTGGTAGAACAGGTGATGTCATAGTTAAGCCACCTGCCCTGGCTCTGCCAGCCCCCTCTTTAACCCATGACAATTCTTCCACACTAATGGACATGGGAGGAAAATCATCAGGACTTGCCTGGACTTACTTGTGTCTTTTAATCTCTTTGAATACTGCATTGCACAAGCTACTCTTCTCTTCCCTCATCTGCTTTACCTGTCTTTTCTTTTCCCAATTCCAAGTTATTCTTTTTCTGAAGATCTCCAAAAGGAATACTAAAAATTTGCATTTACTTATTCCAAAAGTTTTGCATCTGAGGAAACTCACATTGGAATAAACCCATATATCCAATAATTTCACATAGAAGGAAAGTGACATTTCAAGATAAGAAGCTTTCTGTTTTCAGTCTCATGAAAGAGAGCCACTTGAGTCCCGACTTTTTCTACCTTCCATCAGAAAATCGTCTATTTGCCATAATGGCACTGTTTTCGTTAAAAAGACTCACTAACCTCCCATGGAATTTATAGGAAAAAGTCCCTGTTATTGTCTACCAAATAAGAATGTTAGCAGACAATTGCATCATGAAATAGATAATGGGCAGTAGGTTCTGTAGATAAACCAATCTAGTGATAGTATTTCTTTTTTGCAATGTTTTTATAAATAGTAAGTCAGAAGAATAAAAGAGAAAAAATTTTAGTAATATGTTCAAATGCAAATCAAATGGTGAAATCAAATTATTCTGTTTATCAAACAACCATTTTCTCTAGGCCTTGTAAGTTTTAAACATCACATCTTGTTTTTACCTCAAATATAAATACTCTTTGCAGTTAAAAACAGTAATGCCTAAGTTGTCTTTTATAAAACAAAGTTACTACTAATTCCTATGCTATCATTTATAGAACACTGAATCTTAGGTAGCAATTAGTGAAAATGTTAATGAAAATTATAGGTGCCTTTTACATTATCTTAAAAAAAAAACTGACCAAAATTTATTTCCCTTTAACTCTTGGGACAGTCCTAAAGTCGACAATTTGTTTAATATTTTGTTATTATTTTTCTATAGTTTTTTTTCAAAATTTGATTGATTTTTCAATAAATCTTTTGGATT
Source organism: Tolypeutes matacus (assembly GCA_026826555.1). Taxonomy (NCBI): domain Eukaryota; kingdom Metazoa; phylum Chordata; class Mammalia; order Cingulata; family Chlamyphoridae; genus Tolypeutes; species Tolypeutes matacus. The sequence continues at coordinate 7,668,445 of JAKSZT010054399.1, read as the reverse complement.
TACTGATAATGGTCTTCTTTTTCAAGTGTTTTATATCAGTGGTTCTAATGTTTGGACATTTTTTTAAATTTTGGATTGCTGAGGCCCCACCCAAAACAATTGAATCAATATCTCTGAAAATAGGGCCCAGGCAATAACATTTTTAATGTTCCACATGTGATACTAATATACAGTCAAATTTATCTTAGGATAGCACTGTTTCCAGAATGAATAGAAAGGTGTATACTCACAGAAAATTGTTTTCTTAAGAACACACCTAGATAATTTAGCAAAACATTATAATGGAATTAGCTAAATGGAAAAATGATGACTCATTGTACTCAAAATAAATAGCAAACAAGAAGACCATCACTTAAGAAAGATGTGTAGCTGATTTTAAAGCCAAAATTACATGCATTTCTTGGAAATGTCCGTATTTAATAGTTCCATCAGTTAGACAAATAAATAGGTAGTAGATAGATAGCTAGATAGCTAGAGATAGAGAGAGATAGAGATAGAGATAGAGATAGAGATAGAGATAGAGATAGAGATAGAGATAGATGATGGCAAGATAGATGATAGAAAGATAGATAGATAGATAGATAGATAGATAGATAGATAGATAGATGATAGATAGATAGATAGATAGATAGATAGATAGATAGATAGATAGATAGATGATAGATAGCTAGATGATCGAGGATATAGATAAGAGAGAGATGATATAAAGATCTTTTAAAAATCAAATGCATAGGATTGGAAGAAAAAGTCATGGCATTATATGCTGTAGGCAACCTGGGAAAATATCATAATCAGGAAGAACAAATTTGGACATGTAGGACACAAGCAATTAGACAACAACTGTGTTGGAATGCTTTAAGCTTACTGTATGATTTCATTTCCTTTTCTAGATCTTTCTTGCTCTTTAACTTTGGAGCCCAGAATGGATTTAGGCAATGACATTTCTGCTACAAGACTTGGTTATAAAAGGGACAGAATGCCAAACACATACAAATAAATGTTTTGTGCCCAGATGGATATATACTTTTCTTTTAATGTTGAGGCAGAAGGAGGCATTTTGAGGAAATCAAGGGTTAAAGGGAGGCAGCTCTGTGGTGCCATGCTCATCCTGCAGAGATGTGGGTCATCAAAGATCTTTTGTAGAAACACGTCTGCCTAAGAAATAGATGGCAGGCATCCTGAAAGCAGAGAGCACATCTTATCCCTTTTGCATCTGTAGAACACGCATTGCCAATAGATATTAGGTGCTCAACAAGCACCTTTGATAAGGAAACCTAGCCCAGTCCTCCAGGTTAATGAGACTAGCAGCAGAGGCTGCTCCAGCAGCAACAGATTGTGAACTGACAACCAGAGGACTTGGGTGGCAGTCCTGACTCATTTGCAAAATAGAAGGCAGAAATAATTATCTTGAAGGCTCCTGCTAACTCTAGAAGTTTATTTTTTATTTCTAGCATCAATTTAATCTGCATTATCAGAAATCCACATTAAACTGTAATTATTTTTACAATTTTATGACAATTGAAATTAAGAAGCAACTCTGAAATTTTTTAAGTTATTTTTTTATTCTGCTTATAAAATCATATTGCAAACCTGAAAATAAAGATTGCAAAGCCAGTGGTCCAAATCCAGGCAAATCAAATCTTCAATATTCTTGAAATCGCTGACTTTCTGGTCATAACAGCCTCGGAGAAGGGGACACTTGAATTTTCCCTCCACTACATCAAAGTTGTCATCACATAAAGGGAAAGCTGCCCAGCCCACAACCCGGTCAGGACAAATATGTGTCCCACGGAGGAGAAAAAGCTCAAACAAGAGAGCCAGGCCAGGTTTCACATCTTTCTTAGGAGGAAATGCCTAGAAAAGATTAATAACAAAGGGGAAAATTGGGATGCTTGTATTTTAAGAAACACATGATATTCAGCGATGTCTATAGACAGTTTAAAATTTAATAAAGAATTAGTCTGAACAATTATTGTTTGCCCCAAAAAACTCACGGTGGGATATATCTTCATAAATAACCTTTCCATTCCAAGGTAATGGAGCATCTATACCACCATGAAAATGGTAACCCAAACAAAAAGACAGATTTGACTGCCAGTTTAAGATTCTGCACTTTATTTTATGAGCTTTAGGAACTGAGCTTGTAAAGTGTTAACTAATGTGGTATCCTACATTTTCACTCCTCTTTGCTTGAGCTAGTACCTCTATTGTATAATTTATTTCTATCTTTTGTTGCAGTTACTGTTTAACATGCCTGCTGTTCATCTTTGTATCATTCACACATCCAGCACAAGTGTTGTGTACAGATTAAATGTTATTATAAGAAGAGCTTGAATTAACAATCACAAGCCAAAGAAATGAATCCTAGGTATAATGATAACTTGAATTACTATTGCAAGGTCTACCTCTTCAAGGGAAAATAGGGTCCCATTTAATTTTGTGACTACTCTGTTTATTTCAGTTGACACTATTATGCACAACCCTCTGCAAGCTATTTGTCAATGCTAAACAGTATAACGTGTGAAGATGGATGAAACGATCAGATTGACCAAGTCATTGTTCAAATTCCCAAATGCAAAAGAGTCTACTCCTCAGCCTTTTTTTTTTCCTCAAGGACAATGGAAGACATGGTTTTTTAAAAACCTTGGCTTCATGTTTCAATTCTGTGTGATTAATTAGAAATGGGAAAAGATAGGGACGTGTTGAAGACTATTTTACAATATATAAAGCTAAAAATGTATACGTATATTTTGTAGGATGTATGTAAATATTCCAAGACTCCATTTAGGTTTAAAATGAAACAGAAACATCTGTTGAAAAATGCCATAACCCTGTGGCAGCTGCTATTAAACCATTAACAGGATCAGGTTTCATTTAAACCAGATTTACCATTTTCTACAACAGCCCATGGGAAAGCTAAAAACATTAGGCACAAATTACTGACAAGAGAGATCCTTAATCAAGCTGTACTTTTCATTTGGCTAGTGGGTTGTGAGTAACCTTCATGATAAGAGAATAAAAGCTCAGTGAGGAGGAGGAATAAACCTGTTTTGGGCCTTCATTAAAAAATAAAGCTGGACTGATACTGTTAACAGTAATTTCATTATCTTTATCCCTGCACTTACAATGGAAAATTAGCACCCCTCTTATTCTAAGCTGGTCTTATCAAGTGACACGTTCAAAATACTTGAAGTAATTATTTGACCCACCCTGGACCACCTCTATCATTAATTTTATTATGGTCTTGGAAAAGTCACTTCTCTTTTTACATTTAAATTTCCATGCACTTGAGTTCCCTCATCAATAAAAATAAAGAGATATAAATGCTTTCCTTACAGAGCTGATTCAAAAATCAACTTTGATAATAATTATAAAAATGCTCAGAAAAATTGTGAAATGCACATTATTATTAATTTGTAAAATGTTATCCTACTTTCTTCTGAAATGACTGAACTTAGAGTTGATTATTTTCTTTTTTTTAATTACAGTAGTAGTAGATTTACAGCAAAAAAAAAAATCATGCCAGAAAATAGTTATCATATGGCCCTTCCCAATTAATAACACCTTGCATCAGTGTGGTACATTTGATACAACTGATGAAAGAATATTATTATAATTGTATTATTACTTATAGTCCATAGTTTATATTAGGGGTCTGGTTTGGTGTTGTAAAGTCCTTTGATTTTTTAAAAAAAAATTTTATTCTTGTAATATATATGCAACTTAAAATTTCCCCCTTTTAACCACATTCAAATATGTAATTCAGTGCTGTTAATTCCATTCACAGTGTTGATTTTAATAAAGAGGAAAAGGGCATATTTAAGATGAAAAAAATCTATAAACATGTAAAGTACCAGGGTGTTTTAGTGCATGAGAAATAGTTTGAGGCCACCAGATCTAACATATTGACACCACACAGCATTTTGTGTCAACTGTAGCTATGTAGATGTGAGGCTGGTCCTCATGCCCAAAAGGAACATCGCCTCAACCTATTTCACAAGACAGAGGAGTCACATGCAACTGCCCTGACAGTGCCTAAAATAAATAAGTGTATGAACTCGACCAAACCAAGTCACTGATATCAATTGAAAAGGAAGATAAGAGCCATAAGTTATCAAATAAAGGAATTCACTTTATCCAACAACTGTTGCCTGATCTTATTCATTCTTTTAGTGCCCTTGCCTTCCTATGTGTCATAGGAGAGATCTTCTGCCCTGTAATGTGTAGCCTGGGACTCAATCTTTTCTTCTTCAGCAGGAAAGGGACACTAAGTTTCACTAACTCTCAAGATCCTTTCCACAAACCTGAATATTTCCACAGATTGCCCATGAGGTGCCATTTCCAGTTATCATTCATTCACTTTGCTAATGAATACTACATATTAAGAGAAATAAATACATTAGGAATCCCTCTGTAATGGTTTAGAGCTATGTAGGTTAGAAAAACACGTTCTCTAACTTAATCCGTTCCTGTGGGTGTGAACCCATTGTAAATAGCACCCTTTGATGAAATTACTTTCTTTAAAGTGTGGCCCATTTCAATTAGGATGGGTCTTAATCTTATTACTGAAGTCCTTTATAAGCAGAATGACATTCAGAAAGATGGGGAGAAAGCCACAGAGGGAGCAGCCAGAAGCTGAACATCAACGGAACCTGGAAGGGAGGGGAGAGGCCGCCATGTGCATTGCCATGTGACAGAGGAGCCCAGGACCAAGGATCCTGTGGATACAAAGAAGTTTATGGGAAAATAAATCCCAGAGTGGATTTCTTGTATGAGTTAGGACTAAAGGCAGTTTAATCCCTGGGAACAGATATAGCTGAAGGAGCAGACTATCATTGGGTGGGAGACTTTGCAGGGGAAAGGAGGAAATCATTATACATGTTACTAATCATGGGACACTGTGCCATACTGGAATACATATAAGCCCCACACACAGCATGAGATCTCAGTCTTCACCAATTTTCATCTATAGAAGTTTCACAGAAATCTCAGCAGCGTGTGGACAATTGGGGCAGAGCTGGAAGGCAGAAAAATCTCCAGTGGCACAAAAATTGCGGAACAAGGCTGGAGACCAGAGCATAATCTCACAGGCACATGGTGTTTAGATCCCAAGCTCAGCTGGAAGGAAAAGTTTTACACTCACAACCTTTGAAACAAGTGGTGAATTAACAAACTGAAGTTGTAACCCCACCCCATCTTAGCTCAATTGCCAATTCACTATTCAGATCAGCTGCTCACTCACCCTAGCTCAGCCTCTTACCATAGCTTCTTACAGATTTTTTATTTACACACAATGTCTGGCATATAATGCAAAACTCTAAGTCATTTTTCTGAGTCCCATGAAGAGTACTGCTTTTGAAGGAAGAAATATTTACAGGGCTGAATTGCCCTGCATAACATAACAGTGATGTATTTGAGTTATGTTATCACCCTTTTGCTATCTAGAGGGTGGATCTGAAAGAAGGGAAAAAGAAAAGAAAAACAGTTCGTAGAAATTGACCTACAGATGATCCAGATGTTAGAATCAATGACAAAGACTCTAAAATAATCATTATAATTAAGATAAAGAAATTAGAGGATAAGATGGAAATAATGTTGAATGGATGGACAATTTCATAAACAACTTTTAAAAATTTCTAGAACAAGCGCATAAAATACCTAAAATGAAGAACCTATGAAATGGATGTAATACAAAAATATACATATAAGAAAGGATAGTAAACTCTAAGAAAGGGCAATAGAAATTATTCAAACTGAAGCATACATACACACACACACACACACACACACAAACACAGAATAGAGCAGGAAAGCCCTATGGGACAATAGTAAACAGTCTAACATACATGTAATTGGAGAACTAACAGAAAGAAAATGGTGCAGAAGAAGTATCTGAAGAGGTATTGGATAAGAACTTTCCAAAACTGATGAAAGACATCAACTCACAGAACCAAAAAGTGATGACAAACCCAAGCAGAAAAAAAAAATAAAAAGAAAACACTACGTTTCACAGTCAAATTGCCAAAAATCAAAGATAAAAGAAAATCTTAAAAATAAAGGGTTTTCTATGATAACTAACAAAGGAATTTATTAATGGCTCTCAAATGGCCGTACATAGTCAAGAATCCATATTTCCTTATCATCAAATCCTGAATTCAATATAAAATATTATACAACATATAGAAAATCCCACTTTCTGCCAAGTTTCTTTCTCTGAACTCTTATTGTATGAATTTACCTTTTATCTTTTGCACTGGGCAAAAGGTTTCCAGAAACTTTGGTTCACTGCAAAGTCCATTTTTTGCTGTTTGACAGGTTGTTGCTTGGCATACTGACACCTTATATTTACCCTGTAAATCGTTATTCCTTAGCATTGCATTCAAGGCTCTAGAGCAGCCACACCGCTATCTCGTGTTCTAGTGTTATTTCCTACTGAATGCACACTCTACACTGCTGTCAAAATCATTTTTCAAAGTATTTTATTTTCTCATGACAGCCTCTTCATCAGGAAGTCCTCCTCCTCCCCCAGTTATGATTAAAAACCTTACAATATTTAGTTTGGAAGTACCTTTGAAGTGATCATCTCTTGTTCACAGATTTTCAGGAAAACTACAAGCAGAGATGCTGGTAGAAGCCAGACATAATCCAGAGGACTTGCAAGTTTTCATAGCAATCACTAAGGCTTTCTAAGAACTTTAAAGTCCTTAAAACTTACAGTGAATAATAAAAATAATACAAAAGAGTTGTAAGCACACAGTCACCTCAGAAGAGGGCATTTTTAATTTTGTTGATGAATACAGGTTATCTCATTAAGATACTGGTAGGAGATATGGCAAAAAATTTGAAAAACAGTAATATATTCGGCTCCTTGCCCAGTCAGAAATCTTCTGTAACATACTGAACAGTTATCCATTCTTTGCCTGGAATCTACACTAATGAGAATGTTTGCCAATCCAAAGAGTAAACCAATCCATGTTTGGAGCCTTCTAATTGTTAGAAATCTCCCTTTCCTCTTGACCAGTTATGCTGTCATTAATGTGATTCACCAAATATTTTAAGTTCCCCAGTTTCTAAACATGTGGTAGGAATGCATGTCTTGGCCTTCTGTGGCTGGGCAGGGCCATTTGACTAGTTCTGGCCAACAATCTGTAAGAAGAATTGATATGTGTGATTTCTGGACCAGAGTTTTTAACTGTTAGTTGTGAAAGCCTCCAGAGTTCTCTTTTCTTCTCCTTTGCTATAGTGACAAACAACTCTCCAGATGATAGCTCTTCTATTAGTTTTTTAAGACTGGATAGAACAGCACCTTTAGCCATCCTGAAGTAGACAGGTAACATGAGTGAAAAATAAGGTTCTGTTGTATTAAGTCACTGTGATGGGGTTTTTTGTTACCACAGAATAGACAAGCTTATGTGGACTGATTCACTGGCCCTGCCCCATATATATTCAGTTCCAACCTTAACAATTCTATAAACATGATTATTGTCCCAAGATAGTCTTAGGACCATAGCTCTAAGTCACTGGATATAAAGGCAGGGAGCTAGTGGTGCTTTTTCAAGGTCATGATGAAGCCAGTAGTAGAGAAACATGCAGATACTCATAATCTGTTCTCCAGTAGATAAGCAGAATAGCAGATAATGCTTAAATTGCACCTCTTGAGTCTACAATGGTGCCACTTGGACAATTCCGTGGTTGTAATCCTTCCAAATGACTTTTAAGTAGTTCTCCTGAATTTATATATATGTTACCTCAATCCTTTTCTTTCAACCCTGCCCTGTCTAATTGCTTCTCTAATTGTAAAGAGAAGCTATATATCTTAGTGGATATAAAGCATGGGATTTGGCCACAGACAAACCTGGAATCAAACACCAACTTATCAATTAAATAAGTAATTCCTTAGATTGCATTCAATGCTGTCTTTGGATCTTGGTTTCACCATCTATAAAGCACTGAACGTGGAAGGAGGAGTGAGGATAGAGGGTTGGGAAGGGCTACTGTGGTAATGTGGGGAAAGTGATGGGGAAGGTGGGAGAATGGGAAATGAACCAAATGGTTTCTTCTGGTCTAACATCCTATGAGAATCAGTGCAGTCCAGAAAGTTAACCAATATACTTAATTTGCATCAGAAACAACAAAATATTTTGGGGGGGCAGACAACTCTGAACAGATGAGTGGGAATTGATGCCACAGCACAGAGTAATCTAGGTCATTCAATGAGAGTTTTATAGGGCCATTATTTTCATCTTCATTCCCTCAGCCAAGATAAATAAATAGGCAAACTAGCACTAATCCCCAGTTTCACCATTGTGGGATAAAAGAAAGTAATTATTCTTGGAAACTAATCTTGACCAAGGGATCAAGGACAGAGCATGGGAACAACTATAAGTATCAGAGTTCTGAATTGGAGAACATAGAGAATCTTGCTTCCTTTACCACACACCAGCAGAAAACCAATGCTGTTAGGTGCAAATGCAGTAGTTTTAGGTCTCTATTTTTGCAGAGTGATTTGTTTTAATTCTTTAATCATAAAAAGTGGCATAATAGCAACTGTTAAGATTTACTGAGAACTTACTAAATGCAAGGCAACTTTTCAAGCACTTCATCCTTATTAAATGAATCACCTAACAATCCTATGAAAGAGATTCTATTATTAATCCCATTATATGTGTGATACAACTGAGGCAAAGAGAGATTCGGCCATGTGTCCAAGGTCACATAGTAAGTGGAGGGTAGACCTGAGATTTGAATGTCAGCCAGCTGCCACAGAGCCATTCATACTATGCTTCCTGAATGTTGGGGAGGGCGGAACTTGTCTATCTTGGTTTCATAGTGCAAGGGCTCTAGGATGTTCTTCTCTATCTTATTGGTTACTTTTCCTATTTTTCTACACATTGAGGGGCTGGACTTTGCCTTCAGAGATTTATCTTCAACCAACTGTTCTTGTCTCTTAAATTGCTTACTTTAGATTTGGGCATCAAAATAGACATACAGCACACCAAGGAAAAACATTTTTAACCCAATAAAACCCAATCATCCAGGACCCTTACAGAATGAATCCTTCTGAAGGGTTGCTTTTAGCAAATAACTTATGGATTAGTAATTCTGAATTAAAAACTTCCTTAAAAGAAGGGCACAATCCTACCATCTCTCAAACCTCTACTCCCCAAATATAATTTTACCATTTCTCAACAACTGACTGAATCATGTGAGAACATCAGTGATCATATCATGTTCTAATACAATGATGTCCTCAAGGCCTTAGATTAGCAGCCCTGAAAATTTAGTTTGTCTAAGAATTATCTGATGGTGCTTTCTATAAACACAGATTTGCAGGCCCCATTCCAAGTCTTGAATCAGGTAAGTTTGGGGTGAGGCTTGGGAATCTGCACTGTTAACAAACATGCCTCAGTGACGGTGACTGTTGGCCCTTTAGAGCCTCCTTTGAGAATCACAGCCCAATAAGGATGCAAATATGAACAAGAAATGTCTGTGTTCCCTTGGTTTTAAGTCTGATTAACCTCCACTGCTTAAGACAAAGGCATTTCCATACAAAATCCGAGTAATTATCTGAAAAATTACTGGAGAAAAATAAAACTTTTCCACCATTTTCCCACCAAACATGACCGAAATCAAGAGGAAATAAATGGTGTATCTCAATTGCAGTGTCTGACCTCAAACTCAGTATGGGATACCGCATGTCTTCACATGCTACGCAAATGTTCAACTAAGAATCTTTCACTCTAGAGATATGGCAAAACCTAATTGAATATTTTAATTTGGAAAATTCAGTTCTGGGATTCCTTGGCCTCCCTCTCTCTCTCTCTTTTTTTTTTGAGTGTGAAAACAAAAAGTTGAATTTTCAGTTTCTTCTTGTTAAGAGTAAGATAGATCTTTCCTTTCATTGTCCCTGAGAGTTGAACACATTGGGGAAAAATTGGGCACAGCCCATTACTTTTACAAGCCCCAGTGACTGAGCCTCAATGCACAAAAAGATGGCATTTTGGAACATCTGCAGCCTGATTAGATCAAAGCCCAGCAAATTAACCACAAATGGCTTTACAAGGAATATGCAAATATATCATTTGGAAAGGAGAAAACTTTTGGCAATAATTTTTAATCAACATTTTCCCTTTGGGCAACCCATGCTGTCCCCAAAGATATCTAGTAATAATCTTAATGTTTGTACAGCATTTTATATTTTACAAAACTCTTACATGTGTCTGATCTCATTTGATTTCCACATCAATCTTGTTATGCAGTTGATATTAGCCCATTTTACAGGTGATTGAAAAAAAAATGGTTTAAGAAGATTAATAACTTGCTTGTATTTTCCCAGCTACTAAATTGTTTGAGCCATAACAATTTGTCTATGCCAAAGGCCACAGCTGACATTACTGGCTCCCTCCATTTATTCATTCTACATATTTATTAAATGTCCATTTTGCACTCAGCACCATTTTTTAAAAAAATGAATACAACCAATCTTCTTATTCTCAGTGAAGTACAGTCTGGTGGGTGAGGGATAAGTACTAAATAAACAAGAAAATATCAGTACTGATAAATGCTCTAATGAAAATAAAATAGAGGCATGCTAGAAATTTACAAGGGGATGGAGGCTTACTCTGTCCAGAAAACTCTAAGGAGGAGACCTTAATTCCAAACCTGCTGTTTCAGGATCTGGCGAAGGAGTTAGCAGGCAGAGGGCAACAATTAATTCACTAGTCCTGTGGCAAGAATGAACTTGGTATGTTCAGAGGACAGAAAGTTAGGCTGCAATGAAATATACAAGCAGAAAATTAGGATGAAATAAATTACATAGGTGATAGAGGCCAGACTGCATAAGGTTCAAAGGCACATTTGGATCTTATTCTAAATGCAATGGGAAGCCACTGGAAAATCTTAAACTGGGGTGTGACACGATCTGATCTGTGTTTTACTAAATTGACCTTTATTGGTCCTTGAGTTTAGAGATGTTTTGATTTGAACACAAATCCTTTCTTTCCACCACCACAGGTTTTCTGAGCCCCGTGAGTTCAGAATCTTTGACTACTCTTTGGTGGATCTATGAAGCAGATGGATAGAGAAACGTAGCCACGTCAGTCTTTTGCAATTAACAGGTCTGTATGACCTTGGGAAAATCCTTGCCCTATTCAGTCCTTCGTGATTTTGCTTGGTGTTCATATGAGAATTAATGCCTTAAAAGTAATTGTAAAGCATTTTGTGTAGATGTCAAAATATTAAAGCATATTACCTCTGAATGTGAGCGAGTTCAAATATAGAAGCAAGTTCCTCCTCTTTAGAGAATTCAAAATGATTTGATTGTTGAACCGCATGCAAAGTGAACAAGAACTACTATTTTTTAACTAGGGCATTCTTAGTTCTGAATACACTGGATTTGAATAGGTGTAGAGAGCAGACTCGAAGGACAAAGATGGATATTACAGTACTTTAAAAGCATTTCCAATAAAGTGGAAAATGTAAATCTGCATAAAACACCAAAGAAATTTTTAAAGTTTTTTTTTTCTTTTTTTTTTTTTTTGTCATTTGATTTTTTTTTTTTTTTTATTATGGGTAAAAATCAAAATTCTCACAATACATACAAACATTTGTAAAATGATATATAAATATATATGCATATATGTGTATTTGCTTACAAAAATGTTATTTATATATATATATATACATATATTTTAAGAGGTGCTTAGATTACCTAAAATATTACACGGAACCCACTGGGATTCCCATTTGCCCACCTCCCAATTTTTAAAGTTTTAAACAAAACTCAACTAAAAGTAAAACTCAGCTAATAGTTGTCTATTTGAAATCTGCACTGTGACTCTTAGAATTATTATATTTGTTAGTTCATTAAAAATATTTATGGAGATAGCCACATTTCAAGACGTTGAAGATACAGCAGTGAACACAGCAAATAAAGGCCCCTACTCTCAAGAAGCTTACATTCTATGGCTGCCAGATAGTCTTAAGATTAAGTGCCACACTCATTCCTAAACTTTAATTTGTTACATAATACAGATCTAGTCCTTTCTGAAGACAGAAGAAGGAAACTGAAAACAGAAAGATAGAGAGGTTTGACTTTAGAAGTAAAAGCAAGTCTGGTAAAAATACAAAGAAAGATTATAGGAATTGGTAAGTAATTTACAGAGATGGAAACCCAATATGTCTATTCTTGATGCTTCTTTCAGAGAGGTCTGTGAACTTTGGGGTTTTAGACTGTGAAGTCAGTCATAGCTGAGTTTGAATCTCAGTCTCAAACATTTAAACAAATCCTTCTCTCTCAAACCTTGGGTTGTATGAAGTTTGTATTCAATAATGTATATTAAGCAAATGGTGATGTAATTGGCACACTGCAGATACTCAATAAGTGTTACTCTCCCTCTCCTGCCAGAGTATAAGTGGTACAGTGAAAAAGTAACTTTCTGCTCTAATGGACTGGAAACCCATCCCCCAGTAGCACATTCCCCCAAGAGTGAAGTCAAAATAGTATCACAGAAATTTAATGGAAAGTGAGCCTCCTCAGAGGAGAAAATAAAGACTACATTAGTTAGGGAAGATTCTTGAAGGAATGTTTTTTTGGTTGTTTGTTTGTTTGTTTGTTTGTTTGAAAAGTTATGAGTTTATAGAACAATCATGCAACTGGAGAAACCTAATATAGTGAGGAAAGCAGTGAATATTCTACATGGAGGATTCTTATCATGATAATAAGAATAGTTATTGTCAATAGTTATTTCCTACCTGAAATACACTAGGCTAAGAAGTTTATACATCATACTATTTAATACTCACTAAACCCTATTCCTGAGGTATTTGATTCCCATTTTTCAGATGAGGAAACTGATTAAGTATTCTTCCTGAAGACTTGGGAGCTTGTTAGTAGCAGAACTCAGATTCAAAATCTAACCAGCCTCACTGTAAAATGTGTGCCTAGCTACCACATGAAAGGCCAAATTTATTTTTATTTTGGTGGGGGTGAGGGAAGCAAAGCATTGAATGTTCCTTTATTTGATTGAAGAAGTCTGCACATAGGAGCAGCGAAAAGTGAGTGAAGCGGTCTGGGATACAAGTTGAAGGAGGCACAACCCACACCATGGTCATGCTGAGTCCATTGCAGAGAGGAGAATGCCCAGTGAGCACAAAGTGCCACAGAAGTAGGGCTACTTGCGATCAAGGCTCTCACCAGTATAGGTGACCTCTTGACCAGCAGGAGTGACACTTTCAGGAACTGCCAAAAAGGACCTTCTAAAGCCTTATGATGTAAAATACCCCAGGGCTATTCATTACTAATGGTAATAACCAATAATCACTAAAAGCAAAAATACTCAGGTTCTGCTTGGCCTAAAACCACTCCTTCTTATGAGTTATTAGAAACAATTCAATTCTTAGATATGCATGCCTCTATGGAGTATGAATGTGTTCTTCTTGTCATAGGGTGTTATCTCAGTGAGTGGGGACCCACGCAATAAACAACAAAATATTAAACTCCCATCCTGGGGAGTCCTGCTACATTCTCAAATAGAGAGGCAAGACTCTCTCGAGTACATAGGCAGTGCCTAATAAAAAATAAAAAATAAAATAAAAAAATAAAATAAAAAAGACCAATATGCCAAACCCTCAATATTAATGCTTGTACTTATGAACCTTATTCTTATAAAATTGAAACTTAGCCTAATAATAACTATTGCCTAAGAGTTACCTCCTGAAAATCTCCTTGTTTCTCAAATGTGGCCTCTCTCTAAGCCAAACTCAGCCAATAAACTTATTACATTCCCTCTGGCGTGGGATATGACTCCCAGGGACAAACCTCCCTGGCATTTGCATGCATTTGGTAAAAGACCTTGACCAAAAGGTTATTCCAAAGGTTACACTTATGCACATCTCAGGCAGATCTCACTAACTGCCATAGTAAACAGAGCCTCAAATAGGGGTGCTTCTGAGGATCCTAGAGACATCCAGACACTATAGGCAAGACATACAATCTTTTGAAATGGGCACCCCATTGGTGGGCCTTACCTTGGAGTATATGACAACCTATTTCCCCAATATAACAAAGTTAGACTTATTTATAATTTACCAACACATGATTCTTCTACCCCTTTTATTTGAACCTATAATTAGCACTATACCCATTAAATATATGTCTCAGAGACTTAACTCTTTGGTCTATTCATATACCAGACTTGACTCTCAGAAGAGTTGCGGCCAATGCCTGCTCTCTAGTTCATCAGATATGCCCAGGACAACAAACAAAATGATGATCATGGACAACCCCCATCCCAATAACAGAGAATAGCTACAACTGCAAGCAAAACAGTTCCTTCCCTTTGCCCCATAAGACCTAAGCCCTCTCTCAATTGGAAGCAGAGGCAGCATCACCATTCCAAAATCTTCAAGGTGGAGGAATAAGAAAATATAAGGGGGGCATGCAACCATGGACCAAAGTAAAATTATTATTATTATTGTAGTAATAGAAGAACATGCAACATTGATATAAAGATAGTGATTACCAGAGGTTCTGATGGGAGGGGAGAGAATAATAGGTGGAACATAGGACATTTTTAGGGCATTGAAATTAAATGTAAACTATAGACCTAGGTTAGTAGCAATGCTTCAGCATTTATTCATCAATTATAACAAATGTACCACACTATTGTAAGATGTTATTAATAGATGATGATGTTGGAGAGGAATGGGGTGGGGTATATGGGAATCCCTTATACTTTCAAAATAACTTTTCTGTAGTCTAAACTTCTTTAAAAATAAAATTTATTATATGAAAAAAATCACACACACACACACACACAAATACCACACAGAAAAGAACCACTTGAAAGATGTTGGGTTGATCATATTTCAAGAATTCATACTTTAGGTCATTTCAATCTATTTCTAATACATGCAGTTTTCAGAAAGCACTTCAGGGAAGAATGCTCTGGCCAAGACTAATAATGACAAGAAAATGAACTATATTCTTCATGTACAGACTGGAATCAGAACATCACTGATGTACGCTGCCATCTGAAGTATTTAGGAAGCTTTAAATAAAAAATAAATTTATCTATTTTGCTGAAATCGAGGATCTTTTTCTCAAGTATAAAACTTCAAACTTATTAATATCAGAGCTATATTTTAAAATGTGTGCCAATACCAGCCAGATGGCTGCATGATAAGTGTCTTGAAATTTCAAGAAAAGGCATTAAATTTTTCACAGTATTTGTGTTTTATTCTCTGTACAATAAAAATACAGCACCCTTTTAAAAATGAATAATAGAGTCCCAGTTTGATTTACATGCATGGATGAAATGCATATTTGAAAAGTGACTATTTTATTCATAATGGGTTTCCCTCTAGTAATACAAAACTGGTGCCCATCTACTACTATAATAATGATACCACACTGAGATATAAATATTAACTGGTTGATACACTTTTTAAAATTCTGTAGTTTCATGAAGTTGTCTGATAGCACACTGAGTTTAGGTTTTCTTTGGAGCCTCTGAGGTGCCAATATGTACCATATGATTAGTCAAAAACCCCTACATATAAGGAATAGAGGGCGCCAGACCGTCCTCCCATCCCAAATTAAGCTTATTTCAAGGATGCCAGATTTGCACATTGATTTCTAAAAGGGGAAAGTCTATTGTGCCTCCTTCTTTCCACTGGAAAAGATAAAGAAATTAAAGGATAAGATGGAAATAATAGTGAATGGATGGAAAATTTCATAGACAACTTTTAAAATTTTCTAGAACAGGAGCATAAAATACCTGAAATGAAGAACTCATTGAATGGACTTAAAAAGATTATACATTTAAGAAGAAGGATAGTTCATTATCATCAGTTCTTTGTAATCCCATATGGATCCCCTTCCATCTCCCTTACCCAATTTCAATATGCACATCGCATAACTGAAGGACAAAGTTCACACAACATCCAAATGTCCTTTGGGTGATCCAAAATTTATTTTAGAAATAAGATGATTTTTTGCCTTTAAAGCAAACAAAATTCAATTTTGCAGAAGCATCCCAGACTGTGAACACTTACAGAGAGCCTTTAATACAGTACTTGATAGACAGAAGTGACTAAATAAGTATTTCAGTTATCTATTGCTGCACAACAAACTACTTCAAAATGTAGTGGCTTACAACAACCATTTCACTCTATCTTCTGATAATTGGAATCAGGGTTTTGGGCAAAGCTCAGCAGATGGCTCTTACACTCCACATGGCATGAATTGGTACCACTTGGTGGTACTTGGCAGGTGGCTGGGCAGAGCTGGAGGGTCCAAGACAGCTTTATTCACTTATTTGGCACCTTTGCAAGGATAAATGGAAGGCTGGACTCAGCTAGGACCCCCTCTCTCATCCCACATTGTCTCTCCAGCAGTCTAGCTGGATTTCTGACATAGCACTCAGGGGTCTAAAGCAAGGTTTCCAAAGAGACAGGACGTGGAAGCTGCCAGTCTTAACCTGAACTTAAACCCAAAAACTGACACAGCATAATCCATCATATTCTACTGGTCAAGTAGTCAGTGGGAAGAGTAGCAAAGAATTTATGGCCATCTTTAATCTACCACAATAGGTCATTGATGACTGAATGAATGAACAAAAATATATTACATAATACAAATGGTATTAATCTATTTGGCCATGTATTTTGTAATAGCCTATGACTAACCCAACAACCTCCTTCTGAATTCACATCAAACATACAAGATTTCCAATGACTAAGCAAGCTAGTGTGAACTCAAAAGTGTTACTTGCCAAGATCCCAAATTTGTTTTGACTCTTCTATTATATGTATTTTCCCCAAGTTTGAAGTTTGTGCCCATTTATCAGACTAACTTCTCAACTTCACACTAAGTAAATAATTTAACCAGCCTAGAGTAGGTGGTAATGAAAAGAAAACAAAGGTCAGTGTACAGGCAGTTAAAGTAGTTCCAGGAAACAAGCACATACTTGCTGCAAACTAGACCTTTTATATATCTTTTCTAATTCTATGATTTTTTTAATAAAGAGTTTGTAGGTGTCTTCTATAATCAATAAGGGCAATTCAGCCTATTCTCATTTGCAAATACCAAAAAGCATCTGGAAAAAAATGTCTTTAAAAAAACCAAGGCCACAATTAACGCAACATCAAGCAATTGCATTTGGGGAGTTCACTATGCATGACTAAATACTTTGGAGATTCTCAGAATACATCTCCAGTGCTTCCATTCACTTTTCCACTTGGAAATGAGCTTGGTTGAGTTGGCTTATGCTGCAAGTAAGTGAGCGTGCAAGATCATGCCTCTCTTTAGAAAATGTTTACTCAAACCACTGTTTTTCTAGATCAAAGAGAAGAGACACCAAATAAACATGAGATTGTAAAATTATAAAATATCAATATTTATTTTCTTATTCTTTATTAGTGATGGGGTCCCCATTTAGAAGTAATGTTAAAATAATAGCTCTGCATTGATTTGTTTCTTCTTAATCAGATTCTTTCCTAATTTTAAAAACTATTGATATCAAGAAGTAAATCAAGTTTATCTCAACATTTCCTTAACTTTCTTTGTTCTCAGGAAGCAACACACATTTTGTTAAACTGAATTTATATTAAACTTGTTGCATCCCTATAACTAGAGTTTCACATTCTATTTTTTTTTTTTTGGAAGAAACTATTGAATACCTAATGTTTACAAGTACTATATTCCCTAAAAATTGCAAAAATAAATGTGATATGGCCCCTGCTCTCAAACACCTAAAATCATGTTAGAGCTAACTAATGTGTACAAACAATAGCAAAAGTGACACCAAGATGGGAATCTGAAGAATAACCAGGAATTAGCATTGGAAGCAGATGCCTGGTGGCAAAATGGAACTTGGAGGAAACCTGGAACTTGAGTATAGCAAGCTGAGTGGGTGGGTGGGTATGGAGTGTGAGATTGGACCTGTTTGATGAGAGTAAATACTGTGGAAAGAGTCGAGGCAAATCACTGGGGACTTTAAATGTATGGGAAGTGTGATTTATTATAGGAGCAATGGGAAGCCACCAAATGGTTTCTTTCCATCATGAAATGACATGATGGAAAGAGCATTTTAGTTAATGATGACCCTAGGGGAATTGGTGAAGCTGCTGGGGTTAATGGAATGCCTCTTTGGGATTAGACCGCAAAGGTTGAGTACTCAGAGTCATAGGACAAGGGCTCGATACCCAATACTTACCATTTAAGCTGTATGATCTTGGGTGCCTTGCATTATTTCTTCAAACTTGAGTTTCTCAACTGTGAAATAGACCTATTAATATCTATGTCAATTATTTCTTTTGAGGCTAAACCTTATAATACAGCTGAAAACAGCAAACTCTAATTTGATCTGAATGACACTTTACATGTTTTAGAAATAAGGATTCGAGCTATCTTTTAGAATATAAATATTGTTCACAGTTTCTCATTTATCCTTTTAAGCAATATAATCATGGGCATGTTTACACAGGGAAATAATAAATACATACTTTAGTTAACCAAAGCTCATTTAAAATATATATTTGGTTTTGGTTTGTTGTCTGGTTTTTGAGAAATGCTTTAGTTTTAGTTAAACATTTGATTCCTTGCAGCACGTCAAGCACTGGGGTCAGCCTATTCCATTTGCTCTGGAAAACTACTGTATTGGGATAGTTATGACCAATGGGATGACTATTTTATAGCTGAGATATCTAAGGCACACAAGAGATTGGCTAATTTGCCCTAAGTCACATTGCTAGTAGGTTTTGGAACCAGAATTCAAACCAAGTTCTAGAGGACAAACTTACCCACCATCCTACCTTGTCTTGTCCTCCAAAATTTATCCTTTATATTTAAATATAAAAGAAGATAATTTTAATGATAACATTTCCAAAAGATCTTACTAGTAATTAAAATGCATTTTATTTCCCCTACCCAAAGGAAAAGCTTCATCCAGTCACAGTAAGTAGAAGGCAAGTTTTCATAGACCAGATACTAAGAAATGCCTGCTCACTTGTGATTCTGCCATCATCTAGAAAGCCTGTGTCATCACATCCTGTTCTTCTCTGAGATGTCTCTTCTTGTGGCTTCTTGTGAGGAAGTGTGTTTTCAATATCATCCATTGAGAGGATGGCATATGTTTGACTTTTACCTTAGGCAGTCCTCAAGATTGCCATAATTTAGTGCAAGGAAACTAAACTAGTTTAAACTAGTATCCATTTAATTTCATCATTCACACACTAACATGTGAGCCACAAAATAGATGTACTTGTAGAAGAACATAGAGTTAAGTATCAACAAAATTAAATGACATTTTGGCCTCCTCTGGCTGACACGGACACTTGGCTCAAGCCATGGTTTTATTTTCTTTGTGGTGTGAGCGTAATATGAAAAAAGAGAGAAATGTATAAGCCTAAATTGAAGGAAACCATGGTCTTAATGGAATCATTAGAGAAATTGTTCCAGAATGTTATATCCTTCCATAAATAATAACCCTGTAATGTCAGCAAATTCAGAGCCAACATGGGTTACCTGCTCCACACAGATAGGCCTGCTCATGTTTGTTAGATCTGCCTGAGGCTTAGCCCAACTTGAGTACATGACCTTTCAGAATTTTTAAAAATTCATTTATCTGTGTTCTTTGCCTGAATTTTGCTGGTTTTGCTTCCTTAACATATTATTTGTATTATTTTTTTAAGTTGACCAATCCCCTTACCCAACTAAAATAAGAATTACAAGCATAACTGTTCTAATAACTTACAGAAGGTTCTGCCATTGTCAAAGTTCATTAATGAGATTTTAAAACATCACCCAAAAAGGATGATAATGAGAGACAATGTGTTATCAGACAAAAATCACAATTCTTAATTTGAATCTGAGTTAAATTTTTAGGAAGTATTTAAACATATTTCCTCTTTCAATCTTCTACACAGTCTTTAAAATTCTGTGTTTATTAATCCACATTTTATGTATCAGAAACTAAGCAAAACTGAAGAGAGTGAAATCTTCCCCCAAAGTTGCAAATGATCTATGCAATTTTCCTATAACAATATTTTATTAATTTAATTGTTCCTAGAGCAATATTTCTTATACTTTCCCTCTTGCAAATTATAAACAAAATGAACGCTCAGTCGTATGTGAATGATTTAACTCAGTGGTTTCCAAGCTGAGGAACCTCTGTCTTACCAAGTGTAACTGTTGGCCAATTTGATGTAATTATGAATTCCAAAAACATAATTGGATCATGCTTGTAAACTGATCTGTTAATCTGGGCATGATTAGGTTATGATTAGGGCGTTGAGCCCCACCCCTTGGTGGGTGGGGAATCAAATATAAAAGGCATGGCAAGAACAGTTTTGAGTAGCAGTTTTTGAGAAGCAGTTTTTGTTTTTTGTTTTTTTTTTAGTATATGCATCTTTTAATCCTTCCTTTAGAACATGGAAAATATGGAAAGAAGGCCCCAAGAGAAGAGAAGCAAGCTGTTCACCTGATTGTCTACAGCTGACCTTGTAGAGGAAACAGGAGCTAAGCCCGGAGAGAAATGCAGCCCTGGGAAGAGAGGAACCCCAGAAGCCTGAACCCTGGCAAACGCCGGCAGCTGTCTTGCTCTAACACGTGGCAATGGACTGTGGTGAGAGAAGAAACTTAACGCTTTATGGCCTGGTATCTGTGGACTTTATAAAGACCAACCCATTTTTGGCATTTCACATTAGCACCCCTTTGGCTGACTAATACACCAAGTGTAGAGCTCCCTAGCCCCAACTCTTGACCTAGCTTAAAGTTTTTATTGAGTTAATTAGTTGGAGAAACAATTATTAGTCAAGTATGTAAATTATATAATCATTCGTTTCTTTTGCTATTCAAAAAATATTCTCTTAATCGTCTATTATTTTATTTAAATTGAATAGAAAATGCATACTGTTTAATATTCCTTTGCAAAAGTATACATTTCAAACATATAGAAATTTCAAAAAATAATACAAAGATGTCATTAAATCTTGCATTTTTCCTTGTTCTTGAAAGACATCCTTTGTTAGTTCTCATAGCAAGGTTCTGTGTGTTTTATATTCTTAGTCTTCAATGCTCTAAAAATGTTTCTATTTATTTCCCCTGCCTCTTGAATCTCTTGAATGATAGTTGATAGTTTTGGTGACTAATGTATGCATGTGGGGGTGTATATATATATATATGTATATGTTTATATTAGTTTTCTATCAGAATTTTGAAAATAGTGTTCCGTTGTCTTCAGTCCTCTACCACTGCTGTCTGCAGTTTCACTGTAATGTTTCCAAATGTGGACTGATTTTACTTTGGTTTGCTCAGAATTTCTGTTCCCTTAATCTGAGAGCTCGTGTCTTCCAAGTCTGAAATATTAACAACTGTTACCTCTCCAGGTACTGTCTTCTCCTTTATTATCTCTATTCTCTGCTTCTGGAAATTTCTTAAGATATATGTAAGACCTTCACATTCACATTTTTTCCCTGTTTATCTCTTCATACTGCATTCTAGGAAATGTCCTCTGCTCTGACTTCCAGTTCATTAATTCTCTGTTCATATAATCTAATCTTCTGTGTTATATATCTTTTGAATTTTTAATTTCAAATACTAAAGTTTTTTTCCACTGTAGAAATCCTATTTCAAATCATCAGGAGAAATACATTTTAACAGACTAGATAGAGACTGCTATCTTTATTATCTCCCTCTGTTGGTGGACAGATTTTTAGGTGTCTAGTCTATACTTTTTAGTTTATTCTTGAAAAGCTCAGATTTGTGCAGGAAACCGTTCCAACACTCCACACCTCAGGGACCATAGCCCCTGTTCACCCACTTCCCGCTCGGGTTTTCAAATTCCTTTTCAATTCTGATACCCAAGGAGATGTTTTCTTGAGTGTTTATGTATGCACTTAAAAGCACTCTGCTCATAGCGTATCTAGAATTCCCAGGTGTTTATAGACTCCAACTTGAAAACAAAATATGCCTTTGACTCCCGATTCTGGCAGAAGGGTGGACGAAGATAATCTGAATATTGCATTTAGCACATCATCCTGCCAAAACCAGAAGTCCAAAAGCTTATTTATTGCTGTATTACTTCCCATGGACCCAAGCCTATACTCATTGTTAATGAATACTGTTGCAAAAGCAAAGCTTTCTATTTAAAATATTTCCAGGATAAATGTCAAAAATCAAGTTTGTTCCAAATGTCTCTGCCTATGAATTATTCAAAGTCTTCAAGCAAGACGCCCAAAATGAATGAGCCTAAGCTTAGAATAGATAATTTAATATAATTCTTCCAGGAACCCAAATAAAGCAAGTATTAATATCTTATTTTACCTATGAGGAAACTGAGATTCAGACTTGCCAATCACCCGATCTTATCTTATTTCACCGCCTCCACCGTATGCTAGAGGAAGACCGATGATGTTAAGATGTGGAATCGTTTGGGACAAGATCCAAGCAACAACAGTGGTGTTATGGATGTGTGGAGTGAATACACCTTTGGGCTAACCCATATCCACCACCTCCCTCCAGAGCTTTCTCAACACCTTTAAGCATGCCTTCCACCTTCATCTTTGAGTGCTTGCCTCCTGGCCCAGCCTGCTGTCAAAACAAAGCACCCTAGATGCGATCAAAGTGCACCATCAAGTCCAAGATCCATTAGCAAGGTAACCTGATGGGTGAAGAGAGTAAACTTTTCCTTGACAGAGTCAGTGTTTTCCAGAAATCAGAACATGCCCTATCACTCTGGCAATGCCCTCCTCTTGGTCCTTCCTTCCTACATAGAAAGAGGTGACCGTCTCTCTCCAGTAGCTTTTGTAAAGATGCCTGGCACTCACCATCTACCTTGTAAAAACCAGTTTCTCCCATTCATGGAGGAAGAATAGGGATGAACCTGACTTAGACTTATATTTTAAATGTGATGAAATAAATAGCTTAAACGTCCCTATATCAATTACGTAGACAATGCACATGTACATGTTTATGTGTGTGGCCCTGTTATTAAAAACTCACATTGCTTGAAAACGTGCTGTTTTAACTGTCAGTCTTCCACAAGCTGCTAGCAGAATGACTGGCAGGCAGAATTGTGTGGTTAGTGAAAAAACTTGATGTTATTGGGTAGAGCCCCGTGGAATGAACAGGACTTTGAGCAATAGCATTTTTATTCTGACTGCAAAGAGCCTCAGATGACTTCTCTTTCCTGTCAAGTTCTGGATGTTTTGGGGCTTTTCTTTGGTTTCATTTTTTGTCCTGAATTTTGTACTTTTCTTATATACAGTAAATGTGAAATAGCCTAGCATATTTCTTTAGGGAATCCAAGATTTTGCTAGGTGATGCCTAAGGGATAGATTTAATTCAGTGACATTTTGTCAGGCTGTTAAAGAATAAAATTTCCTTGACTGTGGCAGGAGGTAATTATTTTGTTTGTTTGTTTGTTTCTGACACAGGGGAAGAAAATTTGGGATTGTTATTTCAACTATTCCAAGATACTCTTTGTTCTGTTTGACAGGAAGGGAAAATGCATTTTATTGTTGGCGGACCTGCCAACCTCTGCTTTTCCCTACAGAGTTGATGCAATTTTTAACACTCTGAACAGTTTTGCAATCTTAGTCTCTGAGTGGTTCTGCTTTCTCCTTTAAGACATCTCTGCACACACTTCTTCATCCTCTGCTGTCTTCTGGAATTTTACCTATAGCATGCTCTCTCCTCACCACTCAACACCACCTATGGAATATCTTCTACACAACGAGCATACAGTGGATGTGGTCACTGCACTCAGAGTCCACAGTCTCATGGGAAGAAGGAGGGGCTTGCATTCAAATAAGGGCAACAATATAAACAATTTGTACCACCTTTCAACCTCTTACAGTTACTGATGTGGGTGGCTCTAAAAAGCTAGCACTTTGATTCTTCTTCTACCTTTGTCTCATGCTTTGATATTTTAGCTACTTGCTACAAATGTACCAAACAAATGAGATTGGTCCTCAGGTACTGAATGAGACCCTTCTTAAATTATTAACTAAACTCTTAGCTCTTCCTGAAATTCTTCTGAGGTGAGTCATGAGAAACGACACCTCATATCAGGAACAAAACTATCCCTGATGCCTTAGTACCTACCTTCAAATTTTAGTTCTGGCAGAGTAAGCACCTCCCCAAGAGGCAAAATCATCACCATAACCAACCTGGATCAATGCCCCTCACATATAGCCCAGGCTTCTTAACAAGACCTTTAGGACCATTTATTAGAGAGAAAAAAATATTTAACCTACATTGTTCTCAACTAGAGGTTAATTTGAATATTAGCTGAAAAACGCTCATTTATCATGTATATTAAAATTTAAGTCCAGTGGGTAAGAATTTGTAGGCTTCTTTTCATCAAAAGGATGGAATAATTACAACAGTGACAATAAAAACAGCTTCTGAGCTCTTATCATGCATCAGGCACTGGACATTTCTGCAAGCATATTTCAGTGATTTCTTGTGATATCTCTGTTCACCTTTCACAAATGAGCTTGTCACTTCGGCCTCTTCCTGAAGTCCCTGTTTCAAAGAGGCATCTGATCTCACCACCAACACTATCCTGACCACATCTCCAAACCTTGTCTGAAGCTAGTAGTGGATCCAGCTTAGGCTAAAGCTGTGACTTTCACTGAATGTCTATTTAGCACATGGAGTTCAGCAATGTGCTTTTGTAGTTGTTTTTGTTTTTAACTCCTACAGACTTCTAAATAACGAATTGTTCATCTGGGACATTATGCCTATTGTTCAATAGTGTGGCTTTTATCAACATTACACAGTTTTTCTGTTTCTTAAAACCTTCTATGGAGTTGTTGCTCAGTAATAATGTCACTACTTTACTTATAAAGTCTTAGATATCGAAAAAGTTAAGGTGGTGAAAATTGAAGGTTGAAAATCTGTTTCCTTCTCAGACACTACGGTTAAATCATGGTGTCTGGGTTCATTGTTTATATATCTACTTTTCTCGAGTGCTCATTTTTTCAGTCACATTTTCAATTTTTATTCATCCAGCTGGTCATTCAATGGCCAAAGTAAATGCAATAGATAATCTGAAGAATATATTCATCTGAATAATATATTACCTCTCTCTCCTTATTTGAATCTTTTGTGGGCCCCAGAAAATTATGTTCTTAAGCTATCTCATTCCTGTGCATGGAAGCCTATTGTGTGGGGAACCTTTGGGTTAGATTCAGTTAAGGGGCCCTTTGGTTAGATCACTTTCAATTAGATCTCTTTACGGCTTTTGACTGGGCTACGTCAGTGAGGCGTGACCCAGGTTGAGTTCCCACCCTCTTGCTGAAGTCTTTACATAAACTGAGAACTAAGAGACATAGAGAAAGGGAGTGCTGCCATTTGACCCTGCTACTTGAGAGAGAGGATTCCAGGTTCACCTACAGCTGCAGAAAGACGGAGAAGCTTTGAGACGCTCAAAGAGCCGAGGCCCAGGGAGAGATGCCTGATGGTCCACAGATGAGCGAAGGAGAAGGTAGAGAGCCTGACAGACCCGCCATCTTGCCTCGCCACAAGGCAGAACTCCAGGAGCTGCTTGCAGCCGACCTTTGGTGAGACAGCATCTCTGATGATGCCTTGATTTGGACATTTTCACAGCCTAAGAACTGTAAGCTTTTACCCTAATAAAATTCCCATTAGAAAAGCCAACCCATTCCTGGTATATCACATTGGCAGCCCTTGGCAAACTAAAACTTTGCACTCTTCGTAAAATACCTCATAACAAAGTGAATAAAAAAGGACACACTTTAACATAAGATCTCAAGGGGAGGATGAAAGAAATTTTAGAAAAAAAAATTATTGTTTTCTAAGACATCATTCTGCAATACCTATATTGATTCTTATATTGTTTAACTTATTCAAATTAATAGTGTAAAAGGCAATTCTATACTTGTGAACAAGTCTGTATTCCTATCCACCATCCCATGCATCAGCCTGAGATAAGGATTCTGGGAACTAATCGAGCTCACTTTCTTCCTTTGCCCTTGGGCTGGAGTTCTCTTGGAGGTATAACCTTTCCAGTGCTGATACCCCAGAGAAGGCAGAGCTTTCTTTTCCTGCCTATACAGGTCACTTGATGCCTTCTGAGCCCTGCTGTCATCCCTGTATGCATGATCACACCCTAAAATCACCCACTGCTTTCCCCAATGCAGTCTCCTCTAGAGCCCCTTTCCATGGTACATATACACCCCTCTCTCCAGAATAGTTTCTGAACAGTCCTTCCAACTTCTCTTCTCACCTAAAGCCTGGTTCTCACTTAAAATTACAGGGTCCCTGGCTGCCTACGCATTTATACATGAATTGCATACAAAATATCCAGGAAGAATGATACCAAGAGTCCATAATATACATTCTTGAAAAGTAAGGATGGTATCAGCATCTCACACAAGAGTTAGGGTGTGTGTGTAGGACCCACACCTGACACTGTGCTTGGCACATAGTGGGTATTTATTGGGTATTTGCTGAATGAATGAATGGACAGATGGATGAATGAATAAAAGCCTTTATGTTTATTACACAAAACTACTTACCTAAAGCAACACGGATAGAGATGAAAAGGTGGACAGATATGAAGAAAGAGGAAAATGGAAATAAAAAAGAAGGCGATACCGGTACACAGATTTGCTTACCACGTAAAGGCTTTCATTGAAATACAGTCCCACATCATAAAAGTTTCCATCATGTCTAATTGGCTGTGTTTTCCTCTTCAGCAGCTCAGTTTCCTGCCACTGCAAGACACAGTCCCCCAGTCGACGGAGCAGGGAAACTTGAAGGAGGAAAGAGCCTTGTGGAACCTTGTCCTTGATCCCTCTTAAGCATTTTATCTGTATTTGAAGAGGCTGAGGTGATTGAGGGTGCTCAACCTGAATAAAAGACTGAGATATTGAATTCCGCAGGAATTGGGTAAAACCACACAATTAGCAACAATGCACTTCTCAGGGTGAGAAAGAAAAAAAGTAGACAATTATTTATATTCAACCTGTAATTGTCAGGTATTAGCAATGATAACAGATGAAGACATACACTATATAATTAGGGGGTCAAAAGGCACGCCTGCCGATTATGCGAGGGAACGTTCAGCAAATTTTTAAGCATGGTATGTTAATGATCTGTAACATCAGAAACCATTCATCTCTTACAATAAGATGGAATTAACAGGAGACCAATGCTTCTAGAAACCACACAGCGTGCCTTTCAGGATATCTGGGGTCGGTGAATGTGAGCCATAAGCGTCACACTCAGAATTTCAAAGGTGACAACCTTTACCTGCAACACTAATCACAGATCATAATGCCACATTGATTAGTGAGGTGCTGAACACGTCAGATTAGCACCTCACCTTATCGAATGGTCTTATAGCAGAAACATGATGCCAACTTGTCCCACAGGTTTCAAATGGGAGTCGAAAAATTAGGAGGTGAGGGTCAGTATCTGTATAGGCTTTCCCCTATGCTTTTGTATCTGAAGGACATAACCCAAGAATATTTTACAGAACAATTTTATTTCATTATTTCCCTAGAGGTAAGGGCACCAGGTCATTGCATTTTTAATAAGTGCTGCAAAGTTTAGGCAAATTGATAAGATTTTGAATAGACCAATGTTTCAGATTAAACAAAAATTAATCTGGAATTATAAAGAACTCAAATGTCATTACGTCATGTTTCCATACTAACAAGTCCCCCGATAGTTTCAGAATAATATCACTTCAAAGAATTCTCTATTATGTTGTGCTTTAAGCAAAACTACTGTCCTTTATGGATGTAGGTTTGGAGGTAGTAGCACCAAAATTAACTGCAGCCAACAGTAATCACTTTTTAATCCTACCCAGACTTTATTTTGTGAGCGATAATATATATTTTCACATAGAAAGTATGCTTCTGGAATGAAACGACAGTTCAACAGCGAATGTGATAAAACCTCTTTTGTTTTTTCATACAAGTCATACTTAAAAACTAATTGGAATAACAATTATTTTCAGTTTAATTAGAAAATCTTAATTAACAATGAAGACTTAACCTTAGTATTTTCGTTTCCAAAAATATATATATTTTTTAAAAATTAACACCATATGAATATATGAGACAATCTCTTTAAACCTCAAGGCAGGATTACTGATGCAGGCAGACTGAGTTATTAAACACATCCTAAATTAAACGCCTCTATGAATTTTATACTGAGATACATTGTGATAGTTTTGCATGCCAAATGTGACATTTTGTATTTTAGATTCATCGTCTGTAGTAATTTTGGAAATGTCATACAAACAAAGATTTTTGTCATTTACCAATGGAATTACTATGCATGGCTGCTTGGCCATCTCCTTGCTGGTTCTTGTGGTTGTTTCAAGTCAGCAAGCCATAAAAAATCTTTATCTCACTGAAACACAGCAATTTGGAAGATAATCGAATGGTGACTGGGGGGCAGAAGTGCCAGGCTGAGGAATTATACCACAATCTCTCTTGCATTTACAACCTTCCTCAAAGCGAGTGTCAGGCAAGTAGGAAAAGGAGATAGAAGATTCATCACATCTCAAGCCTTGTCTCATTTGCATGGTTGTAGGCTTGTCTAGAACCAACTGAGCCTGGCACCATGATCACACAGTTTGGAGGAATTCCAAAGGCTTCACAGTTGCCAGTGTTTAGCCATTCTGTAGTAAGACAGAATTCACCTCAAAAATAAGAGTGTCACCTCTGCTAAAAATCTGTTTCTCTAACCAGTCCTATAGGAGGAAAACTACAACAGACAAAAAGGTCAATGCAACTGATCTCACCATTTAACATTTTGTGTCAGAGAAAAAGTTAAGTTGCAGAGAGACTCACCTTCCAGCAAGGTCCTACCATGCTCTTTGATTCATTAGTTGATTCTGTGAAGTTACCAAGTTTGGCTACGGGACCTTCTTTACAAAGATTCAGCTCTGCAATTAGTGGTTTACTTTGAGCGCTACGGTAGTTTTCAAAAGAGGGAAGAAGAAAGAAAGAGAAACTGACAATGGAATATAATGGAAAGGTCTGCCTTTGGAACGGCACACAGTAGGTATTTTTTATCAGATTCAATGCGAATTAGACTAGCGCCACATTATAGATACTGCAGTTCATTTAAGTCTAGCTTTTGAAATACGGTCCCCAGCAAGCTACTGTTCACCCAGCAATGAAAATGGCACTTGTTTCAGAAATTACCAAAAGGTAAAATATTTGATAAGACTTTTGGTCATTTGATTTTATACCCCCTCCCCTACAATTACATATCTTGGTTAGCAAAACTTTGGATAAGCGCATTTAAATAGATGAATAGTTGATATGACTCAAACTTTTTTTTTTTTTAATGCAATGGCCAGAGATCAAGGTCTCGGGCATTTTCCCTCCTATTAATATTTTCTGACTATTGGAGGTTCTTCTTTATTGACTCTTTTTTTTTTTTCTTTGCACTACCGGAGTCATGACAACATTAGCCTGATTTCCCAAATTCACTGGAATTAAAAAAAGATCTTGCATTTTGCTTCTCCTGACTTGAGCTTAATTCCATCAGCAAAGCCATCTGTGACAATGACTGTGCTCCCTCCAGAGGAAAGGTCTTTTAGGATCTCTCTGCTGATTTAGTTTCCTGTGATAGAAATGATTTCCTTAATTTGGTTAGAGCTACATTGACAGAGGGTTCATTAGGACACCCATTTACCAGCAATTCAATTGCAAATTAAATACACTTCGTTGTAAATTTTATTACTTTTAAACTACTGTATATATTGTCTTTAATGACCCTATTATACAGTTATGAAGGTAAACAGATTTGGTTGGTAAACATCAAGCATTTTCAGTTAACCATGATGAGATGGTTTCCTCAGTTTCTTTCTTTGGTCCCTCATCAAGAATTGTAAGACCCTCATGAAATAGCCAAAAAACTTAATCAAAATAATTAGGCACTACATTCATGATAATAATCCTAAAACAAGAAACCAATGTCCCCAGTTGCAGGGTGGTTCTTCTCTATAATTACAGGGTTTCTAAAAATACATTCCTCCCTGGAAAGGGAGAACAGTGCACATCAAAAGGTCAATACACAAGCTTTGATATACCAAGTACACAGAGATGTCTAGAGATGGGCATCCTCTGGGGACAGTCACACCCAAATCACGAGCCAAATCAGTCACTAGTTCACTTTTGAATTAGATCCTAAGGTATATGTCTAGTCTTTTTTCCTCCTTTATGAAGGATTTATTGATTTATGGTTATATAAATATATATGCATATGTTTGAACTATAAAATATTTAATTATATAAAAAGCATGCCCTCCACCCCCATAACAGGAAAGTCACCCCTTAACCTGTAGCACAGAAATAACCACTGGTAGATTTTGAGATCCATTCTTCATGACTAGGTTGCTAGACACATTTTTTTTTTCATTACAAAATGAGGCTAATGCTGTAATTATTATTTTGTAATCTGCATTTTTACCACTTTGTATATTATCAGTATTTTCCATGAGTTTTCTTCCAAAGCATAATTTTTGGTGCTTACCTAATTTATTTAAATCCTTCCCAATTGCTGGATATTTAAGTTAGTTCATTTTTTCCTTAAGTCAGCCTATAATTAACTTTCTCATATATAAAGTCTTGTAGACCTTCCTAGTCATTTTCCTGGTATAACATTCTATCACTGGAATTGTTGAGTGTGTGAGGCACGCTATCTTATGCCTCCTTGACCTTCACCTTGGGAACTGACATGACACCTTGGCAATATATAATCCCTTCCTCAGAGCCTATTCTCTCAGCCACTGTGTAGACTTCACCGAGCAATAGACTCCATTCCTATTGATAGCCTATTTGCAATGCTAGAAGAACTAGAAGTTAAGGAGAATGGCAGTACATTAACAACACTAATGTGTAACAGGGTTTCTCAACCTCAGCGTTATTGACATTTTTGACCTGATAATTCTTTGTTGTGGGGAGCAGTCTCTGCATGGTAGGATGTTTAGCACCAATCCTGGCCTCTGCTCACTAGATGCTAGTAGCAGGTCCCTCTCCAGCTATGACAATCAAACATGTTTCCAGGCATTGCCCAATGTCCCCTGAGGGCACAACTGATCCCAGGTGAGAACCACTGATACATAGTTTTGACGAGTATTTATCGAGTACCTAGTATGCTCAAGGCACTCAGTTCAATATTCCATATTTATTAATTCATTTGACCCTCAAAATAATCCAAGAGTATATTGCTACTTCTGTTTCAAATGATGAGAAACTGATGCTGAGGAAGGTTAAGTATCTTTTTCAATGTCTTATACCCATAATTGGTAAAGTGAAAGATTCAAACTGAGATCACCAAACTTGAGAACTCCTCTTAACCTATGCCTACTTCTACTGTACCTCCTAAACTGGAATGGAGGAGCACTAATTGCCACAGCCAAATCTTGGAAGCCAAATGGTGGGATCCTGTGGTTAATAGAACAAGTATGAGAACGTTCTCTCATGAGCTATAACAAATATATAACAATAAACAGGGTATTAATGATCAGGTAGGTTAGGGGAAAAATACACCAAATGTAAGATATGAGCTATAGTTAGTAGTAATATTTTGATGATGCTCTTTCATAGTTTGTATCAAATGTTTCACGACAATGCAAGGTGTTGGTGGTGGGGTGATGTATGGGAGCCCTGTATGATATGCATGTTTGTTGTGTAAATTCACAACTTTGGCTATATACCCATTGTTTATGGATGCTCATGAATGAATGATATACTTCAATAAATGTTTTTTTAAATGAAAAATAAAAGCTCTATGGTTTCCATCTCCACTATAATTACCATAATACCCACCCCCAAACTATCAAGTGGATGAAGAGGCACAAATAAATATCGGATGAAATGGGGTCAGGTCTCCCACAGACCTGATCTTTACAGTGAATCAAACTATGTCATGCCTGTCACCCATAATTGGCTCATATTTAATCTATAGCAAAATGAACAAAAAATAAAACACATTAAATCTAGCATTAAGGAACGTACTTCCCAAAGGTTTTGTAAGTCTTTAAACTGGACATAGGAATGCATTCGTTGAGTTCTTCCCCTTCAGATTTCAAATCCTGCATGAAAGAAAATAGAAAATGAGATAAAATGGATTCAAAACATACTAGAAACATCTATGCAAAGGTTAGCTTTTCTAAGACCAGGGTATGCTGATTCTCAAAGATCGGGATTCCAGGAGACAAATGAGATCATGAGAATTACACCTTTGCAGCCGTCTTATTATGGCTTAGTTAATTTTTAGTCAGGGAGATAAAGACAATAGTAAAGAACATAACATATCAAAAGGAGAGGAATGCTCAGTGGGATAAGAAGAAAGCTTCTTTCTCTATTTCTCCATTCCCACATGTGCACACACACATACACACACACCACATAATGGCATGGTTTTAGAAAATATAAATGGGTATATGGTTGGATGCATAGAATACTAGAGATGTTAATAATAATTATTATAATTATGATCTTATTACTTATCTTCCAATCGGAGGCATTTGGAGTAGTAGAGAGGATGTGTAATAATTCTTATAACATGCATAGCCCATGACTATCCCATGCAAATTGGAATGTATAGTAACCCTATTAATAATACGCCTCCAGATATTCTGAAAGGGTCCCGAATAGGCAAAAGTTATCATACTCAGGGAAGGTAAAACACACAAAAGAGAGAGCAAGAGAGAACTAACCTCGTCATGGAAATGAAATGCCATAACCTCTTCTACTGCATGTTATTGGTCACACCCTAGTGCAAAGTGAGAGGGGACTAGAAAAGTATATAAGCAATGGGAGGCAGTGATCAGGAGTCCACAGCAATTATGAAATCCAGACAGACAAATGTTGGAAATCCTGAAGTCTCAAAGTCTGGGACTAATTCTCCATGACTTTTGGCTCTGCCCTCTGGATATTTGGTTCTATGCTGAGTCCTTCTTCTATCTTTTATGGAAAGGTAGCACAGCTTTGCAGCTGGGTAATATCCTCAGCCGGCATTCTGCCAGTGGAATTTGGGAGTCCAAAGGCCCCTTTTCCTTTTGTACTCTCTGCCACTTTTAGTCAAAACAGACGCTTTTTCCTTTAAAAATGTTGTGGGTCTTCTGTGAATCTTACTGGAAGCCACTCCATTACACAAAAGCCAAATCCAAAAATTCTCTTCAAGATATGGCTGTTCTTCTCTTCCTTCTTTTGTCATCACAAAAGACTTGACAGTCGCACTCTCAGCTTCATCTTTGGACCATG
This sequence comes from Tolypeutes matacus, assembly GCA_026826555.1. NCBI lineage: Eukaryota > Metazoa > Chordata > Mammalia > Cingulata > Chlamyphoridae > Tolypeutes > Tolypeutes matacus. Next base: position 7,635,175 of record JAKSZT010054399.1, on the reverse strand, counting down.
TTTTGCTTTTGATCTGTGCTCAGAAGCCACTTATTAATTTTTGCATTGCTTGCCATCTTAGGAGACTGAGGATTTTCAAAAATTTCAAGTCATGATTCTTTTCATTTAACAGTCCTTCCTTCAGTTTGTCTCTCCCTTCTCACATTTTAAAATAAGCAGCAAGAGAAAACAGATGCCATTTACGATTACCAGATTCGAAATCTCCTTATCTAGATCACCTGGTTCAATAGGTACTGATAGGGGTTTAATTGTGACCCTCCAAAATAAATGTTAAAGTCCTAATCCCCAGTGTCACAATAATGTTATGTGAAATGGGATCATTAGAGATAGAATAAAGCAAGTTAAAATAAGGTCATACTTGAGTAGGCTGGGCCTTAAACAAATATGACCAGTTTTCTTATAAAAAGGGGTGAGGAGACAGACAGACGGACAGAGAGAAGATGGTCATGTGATAAGAGAAGCAGAGACCAAGGGATGCCAGAAGCCGTGGAGCACCAAGGGTTGCTAGCCATCACCGGAAGCTAGGAAAATGGCATGGAATGGAGTCTTCCCTATAGACTTCAGAGAAATCATTGTCCTTCGGATACCTTCATCTCAGACCTCTAGCTCCCAGAATTGTGAGTCGATACATTTCTCTTGTTTCAAACCACCCAGTTTATAGTACTTTGGTATGGCAGCCTCAGGAAACTAAAGCAGGTGCATTTTCTACTTTGCACATAAGTACAGGCTTCAGTCATGCTAAATTCCTTGCCATTACATATCGAGGGTTTTCCTTCTCCCTTCAGTTTCCAGTAAGATTTTCTTTACTATTCTGCAATTCCTTACCCCACAGCCTTATCAAAGACCATGGGATTTCAAGTAACAGCCCCTTCAAAGCACTTTAGGTTTTCCCTAATGCTCTCCTCAAAGTCCACTGAGCAATTCCAATGTCACTCCCACGTTTTAAGTTTTGTTAACAGAAACACTCCAATGCCAGGGCTGCTGTGACAAACACCACATATTGGTTGGCTTAAGTCACAGGAATTTACTGTCTCACAGTCTGGAAGACTGAAGTCCAAAATCAAGGATTTGACAGGAGATACTGTTTTTCCCAGAGTCTGTAGCATTCTGGCGCTGGCTTGCTGCAGTCCTTGGGATTCCTTGGTTTGCCTTTCTGCCTCCATCACATGGTAAGTTCTCTCTGACTTCTACTTCTTGACTTCACCTGACTTCTAGATCCAATTTCCTTTCCTTTTAGTCATATGGATTAAGACCCACTCCGATTCAATCTGATCTCATCTAAATAGGTTTTTCCAAAATCCTATTCACTAATGAGTCCACACCATAACTAATAATGACATCTTCAAAGGTCCTATTTACAAATGGGTCCATACCCACAGGAATGCTGACTTACTACATGTCATTGGTGTGGGACATGATTCACTGCTCCACAGAAACTCATAAGAAGTTCAGTTGGGTTGTTCTGGTTCAGAATCTCTCACCAGGCTGTTGTCATCTCCAGGCTGGACTGAGGCTGGAAAATCTAATTCCAAGCAAACTCATGTGTTTGTTGACAGGACTCAGTTTTTAGTTCCTCACCATGTGGGTCTCCCCACAGATTGCTAAAAACACAGCAGTTTTGTTCCACCAGGGTTTGATATGGCAGAATTCAAAAAGGAAGGCTCCACACATATCTATGAAAAGAGTATTGGACATTCAAAAGGCTGTAAAATGCTGATATAGAGAAGAAAATTTACTAGGTCATATGTCAACCACAGATGCATGTTAGATATAGTACTTTGCTTAGCTAAATAAAGTTATTAATAAAAATTTGCCAACAAGGTACTTAAATTGGTGTTTGGGATAAACAACACAGCCTGATCCAATACAATAGATATTCTCAAGTTTATCATAGACTAGTTTGAGTGAAATTGCACAATAGCAATACTAGCCTACATTTATTGAGCACTTACACCATATTAGACACTGACTCATTCAATCTCTCATTCTACAAATACTCATTGTGGGACTACTTTAGACCAGTCACTGTGCTAGAAACCAATAATATGGAGGTACACAAAAAAGACTTGATATTATGAAAGCCTTCTTTCTGGTAGGCATGATAAATAAAACAAATAAATTTGAGAGAGAAATAAAACAAATGGCAAGTGTGATTAAGTGCAATGAAGGAAACAATCCAAGGGATAATATAGAGAATCATTTTAGGGGGCAAGGTCATGAGGAAAGGTGGTCAGGGAAGAGAGTGACATTTCAAATGAGACCTGAAGGAAGAGAACAGGTTAGCTATGCAGAGGTTGGGAGATAGTAACTGTTCCAGGCAGAGAGTTGCATGTGCAAGTGCCCTAAGGTAGAACATAGTTTTGCATATTTAAGAAACTAAATTGAAGACCAAGCAGTGTCGCTAAAGCATGGCTATGCAGGAGAGAGTGTTGGGAAATGGAGATGGAAACATAGCAGAAGTCAAGTCCCTTCAAACCTGCAGGCCATGTTAATGAATCTAAATATTATGTTAGGTACATCTGTGAAGCCAGTAAAAGGTTTTAAGCAGAGGAGTGACATTGTCTGATTTAAATATAATGGGGGATGAAATTTTGAAAATATTAAATGAATGTGTTTTTCATTCCTCTCCCTTATAAATCATATTTCTCAGCAAAATTCAGCAATTATATCTCCAGATAATTGAAGAAAGCAAATGGCTCCTCAATGGAGAAGGCATTTTAAAATATCATGACAATTGTACTATTAACTCACACCAATACAAGGTATTACTAATAGGGTCATATATGGGAAGCCTATATTTTATGCATGATGCTTCTGTAAACCCACAACTTCTCTAATAAAAAATAATTAAGTTAGACAGCAAGAGGAAGAGGGGAACAGCCTCCCTCTGTTTCCATTGGCTTGAGAGATGAAGAAGGAGATAAAAATTATGGGAAGCAAGCAGTCAAATGTACTTTTGTTATTGCTTCTTCCCAACCCAAACCTTTCTCTCTAAGTACTTGGAGAGAAACTCCTAGAGGAGTTGTGGAAGAAGTGTGAGATAGTTTGAGGAGAAAGCCAAACATAGAAGGGTTATGTAAAGCTTCCAAGTAAAACAGAAGAGACCAAGTTTCATGCACCAAAATTGCAGGTTGTGAAGTTTCTGCACTAGAGTAAGACAGGTTTTGTGTTGTGGTTAGCCACAGGAAGAGACCACGATTAGTGCCTGTGTCAGCCAGTAGAAACAGAGGCACTTTCAAAATTAGATGAATTGGGAAGGAAGATTTATTTACAAAGGTGTTACTACAAGCTGTGGGTTTCAGGGTGCTAAAAGGCAGGCTGTTTCTACCCCTTTGCTTGAAGGGATGAAGCAAGAGAATGATCATCAGACCCTGGAAGGAGAGAGAACCTTGTAGAGTCATCCATCTTGGGAGTGACAGTGACTCTGAGTGGGGGGATTCAGCCAGCTCAATGCCATCTTATCCTCACAGGGATAATTCTTTGTTAATGGAGGAACCATTAACCTGACCTCACTCTTCTAATCCTTGACAAGACTCCCACTGAAACCAGAGCACAAAGGACTTCACACCCAAAGCACATGCAACAAAAGAAAAAGTAGATAAATGGGACCTCCTCAAAATTAAACACTTTTGCACCTCACAGGACTTTGTCAGAAGGGTGAAAAGGCAGCCGACTCAATGGGAAAAAATATTTGGAAATCACATATCTGATAAGGGTTTAATATCCAGGATATATAAAGAGATGTTACAGCTCAACAATAAAAAGACAAATGACCCAATTAAAAAATGGGCCAAAGACTTGAATAGACATTTCTCTGAAGAAGAAATACAAATGGCAAAAAAACACATGAAGAAATGCTCAACAAAGGAGATAACTTGATGGCAGCCTTATAGATGGGCATACTGTGGCAGAAAGCAGGGTGAAGAAGAAGAGTGAAGAGTGGTTCTGGAAGGGCAAAAGTAAGATAAGCGACAGAATGCCCCATAGTTTCATTTGGTTCCTCCATGAATGAAGCCTATTCAGAAATCACCACTTCCTATGGAGGGATTCAGATATTATCTGATGCTTTAGTCTAGTAAGCTCACCAAGGAGCCATGGTTCACGTAGGGTGAGCTGTAGGGTGAATCACTTGACTAAGCCATAAAGTCTTGCTGATGGATGGGATGAAGAAAGAAAAGGGAAAATAAATAACCAAAGATGAATTTCAAGTTTCTAGCTTAAGTAACTTGGTGGACTGTGGTGCCATTTACTGCGTCAGGAAAGATGGGGCAGATAATGAGAGCAGATTTTTGAGGAGCAAAATTTAAGCTTCCATTTTAGATGTGTTAAATGTGAGATGTTTTTCAGATACCTCAAAGGAAATGCTAAGAAGGAATGAGGTACATGGGTCTTTTGGTAAGATCAGGGCTCTGGCTTCCATGAACAAGAAGATGGAATTTAGGTGATGGGAATTAATGAAGATGCCTTATAGACACTTGTAAGCATTTCTGTATACATTATATCATTTAATCCACACAGTAGCTCCATGAAGTATATACCATTGTTTTCATATCTATTTTACAGACAGGTTAACTGAGGCTTACAGAGGTTAAGGCACTGGGCCAAGGTTACAGTATGTGATAGAGACTGTGTGTTTCCAAAATTCATGCTTTTAACCAGAGTCCTTGGCAACACTCATTACCTTCCTAGAGAGTCCATAGGCTGACATGGGTCAGTGTGTTCATGCACTTGAATCCCATATATTTCCCATTACTAGTCCAGAGCCAAACTTCTTTGGAAAAACTTAAGGCTTGGACCAGTGAAGATACGGTCCTTTGGAAGTTAAATTTCCCTTTGTAACAGCCATTTTCCAAAAAGGATCTAACAGAAAACATGATTTTTCAAAGAGAATGAACTCCTTTAGAGAGCCAACTATTTTCAAATCCTCTCAAGTACTTGGGAAGCATCAATCATTTATTGATATTTAGTGAGCTAATTAAAATTTATTTTCTACCCACTAAAGAAGCTTTCATTACAAACTTTATTATGTAGCAATTATTTAACACAGCTTTAATCATTTTACTTCTTTTATACAAAAGTAATAGTACTTTTTTTTTTTTTTTGAGGTACCAGGACCAGAGATTGAACCCGGGACCTCACGTGTGGTAAGCCAGTGCTCAACCACTGAGCCACATCAGCTCCCCTGAGTTGGCTCCCATGTCTGTTTGCTTGTTGTTTGCTCGTTGTTTGCTTGTTGTTTTGCTCATTGTTTTGCTTGATGTTTTGCTTGTTGTTTGTTTGTTTTCTTTAGGAGGCATCGGGAACCGAACTCGGGACCTCTCATGTGGGAGGTGGGTGCTCAACTGATTGAGCCACATCTGCTCCTAGTAATAGTACTTTTACATAAAATTTATTTCAGAACATTTTGTAGCCTAGACTTTCCCCCATAAGCTATTTGTCTGAATGAATCTTGGTGTGGTATAGTTGTAAAATACACAGAGAACAACTTGGGCAAACATAGCAATAAATATTGTTGGTAAACCAGAAATTAAGATACTAATGTTCTACTTATTCATCTAACACCCAAGTAAATTTGGAAAATTTCCTGATTAGCTATTACTAAAGAATTTAAATATTGATTTTCCAAAAGTCTCTCTTTAGATTTCTTTAGCCTGAACCATCTTTTCCAACAGCAGTATGAAGAAATGACACAGGGAGGACAGGATTGTTCTGAATGTTTATTTCAAAAAAGTCAGAGTAACTCTACCATATGTTGCCAGGTTTTCCACAAATTCTATAAATCCTTGAAAATTACTTCTCATTCCTTAACTCTTTCCTTTGACAAATAATCTGTCATCCTCATCCAAGTCACCTGGCGAGGAGACAATGATGGGCAACGGTCATCCCAGGGAATGGAGAGGGCCTGCATCTGCAGGCAGGATCATCCCACCCACCATATCCATGGGATATAAGCCCTCTCTCACTTGGAGGTGGAGTGGACATCACCATCCCAGTCCCCTCAGGATTGGGGGAAGAACTATGGACTAGAGTAGACTTGATGGTATTCTGTTGTACACATATGGTGATTCTAGCAATGGAAGAAATTATAACAGTGAGGGGGAGCCAGTGGCCACTGGACACTTTCGGGGCAGGGAGGGGATGTGCAGTTGAAATATAGGGGCTTTTTCGGGATTTGGGGGTTGTCTTGAGTGCCGTTGTGGCAACGGATGTAGGCCATTTTAAATCAGCACACACCATTCAGAACTGTGTGGGAGAGAGTGTGGTCTACGATGTGAACTGTGGTCTATGGTTGATGGCAAGGCCCCAGGATGTGTAATTCCATTGAGGGTGGTGGGCCACACTTGTGGGAGATGTTTGTGTGGGATGTGGTGGGAGGTGTGGGAGGTGGGGAACATGGGAATCCCGGTAGGTTCCGTGTAATATTTAGGTAATCTAAGCACCTCTTAAAATATATATATATTTTTGTAAGCAAATGCACATATATACATATATGCATATATATTTATGTATCATTTTATAAAAATTGGTATGTATTGTGAAAATTTTTATTTTTACCCACAATAAAAAATAAATTAATTTAAAAATAATAATAATAATAGTAATCTGTCATCAAAGAACCAATGTGATTGTGCCAAACTTAATAGATGTCTATTTTTATTTTATCTACTATTGAATACCTTACTTGAATGTCAAAATTCCAACTTTCTCATGGTCCTCTTGACTGTCATAAGGGCTCATGGAGAAGGGAGGGAAGAAATGACGGACACAATACATTACTAGTTAATATTTATTGAGCACATATAATGTGTTCTAGGCACTAATATAAGCATTTTACCTATACCAATCGACTGAATCTTAACATTAATTATTTCAGATAGACACCACTATTATGCCCATTTAAAAATGAGGAAATTGAGCAACAGAAACCTTAGACCAAACCTACATTCACCTCGAGGGCATACATTCCTCACTAATGATTCCTGAGTTTTATATTTTAGGTGATTTGAACCAAATCTATTTATTCAAAAATAAATGTCAGTAGGCAAGTCTATGGTAAAGAATAGCCACAATGCAACTCCACATTTAGAGATAACAATGACCTACATCTATATGGAAAATTACCTCTACATTGGAACTCCATATATCAAACTTATAAAACCTCAATGAATATCAAAACAGTAATATTAAAATTGCCTTTGAATTCAATGTTAATTTTTCAATTTTCTTCTTGAAACTAAAAAATTGTTGGAACCATGCCACCAACTAATATATTTAAGTAAAATCTTGCATAAAACTGTATGATTTTATATATTTCCATGTAGAAAGGCTCTCTCTGTTGATGAACTATTTTAATTTTCTCTCAGTTTTCCAAGAAATTACACATAGTAATTGTTAACAGCAACTTTGATGCATGTCAATTCTGAGTACATATATCAAAACTATACGTGTATGATATAATTAAAAATGCTACTATGATTATTGACAATGCACATGTCACTGAAATAAAAATCCCAAGTTTGAAATCAAAGACAACACTATAACTATCTTTTCAAGGGTAAAACCTTCTTTAAAAAGTAACTATAAGTATGGGCATCTCATATGATTAAAAGCACGCAGAAAGTAGCTTAGATTGAAGAATGATCCTGATAGACATCAATATAAAAAACAATATGCAATAATACCTGGGAAAAATTGAATAGTTTAATTCTCACCAGATAAGGAAAAAGCTTGTTTACTCAAATCCCTATGAATATTCAGCTACTTTAATATATTATATTAACAAATTAACATATTATGTTCCTCACACACAAGAGGAGTGGAGAGACAGGTTGTCGACAGTGGAGACCCCCACAAGCTCCTTTCTCCATATAGAGACATCTCCAAGGGGTGTATCACAATGTACTGGGAAATACCTGCCACAAAGTGCCTACATGCTGTTTTGGCATCCTGATTTTTTTAATCTGCTACTTAAAAAGACAGGAAAAAAAAAACCAGATCTCCAAAGTAAAACAAATTGAATATAGACTGTGTTTCAGTTTTCATTACAAAACAATGAAAGTTACCTTTAGTTTGCCTTTCATTGTGTGCTACCTTCTACTTAACGCTAATAAATGTCTATCCCAAGACCCTATAGGATTTTCAGTTAACAGGTAGGAAAATATGGAAGAAAGACAATGATTGGGATGGCACGATTTTATCATGATTTGATTCTAAAAAATATAAATCAAATATTAAACAACTATTTGGGATGACACAGAGTAAGGAAGGTATGAATTCTAAGGAATAATAAGTTCATTACTCTGCAAATTCATGAAAACTTTCATTAACTGACAAATTCCCTGGATTTATTTAATTTAAGTAATTTATTAAATGACAACTTTCTAGAAATAGAGGGGGAAATATGCTTCTTGTCTTCAATATTAATTCATGCTTTTGACCTTCTGTCTAAGAAAAGAGCAGCTCAGGGTAGATGGTATGCAGGTGCCATAAAAACTGTACATTTATTCTGTATTTTAGGGGAACAAAATAGCTGCAGTTGATGGGGAAAGCTCTACTTTACAGAAGAATTTCACCTAATAAGTGTAAATGAAAAAAATCATAATTTTGCAATTCTTAAAGAAATTATTGCTTCAGGCAAACATTACCAATTGATGCGATAATCCTTAAAAGCGAGGCAACAGCGATGGGCAATGGCCATCCCAGGGAATGGAGAGGGCCTGCATCTGCAGGCAGGATCATCCCACCCACCATATCCATGGGATATAAGCCCTCTCTCACTTGGAGGTGGAGTGGACATCACCATCCCAGTCCCCTCAGGATTGGGGGGAGAACTATGGGCTAGAGTGGACTTGATGGTATTCTGTTGTACACATATGGTGATTCTAGCAATGGAAGAAATTATAACAATGAGTTGGAGCCAGTGGCCACTTGACACTTTTGGGGCAGGGAGGGGACGAGTAGTTGAAATACAGGGGCTTCTTTGGGATTTGGAGGTTGTCCTGAGTACCGTTGTGGCAACGGATGTAGGACATTTTAAATCAGCACATACCACTCAGTGTGAACTGTGGTCTATGGTTGGTGGCAAGGCCCCAGGATGTGTAAGTCCATTGAGGGTGGTGGGCCACACTTGTGGGAGATGTTTGTGTGGGACGTGGCGGGAGGTGTGGGGGGTGGGCAACATGGGGATCCCAGGGGGTTCTGTGTAGTATTTTCGGTAATCTAAGCACCTCTTAAAATATATTTATAAATAAATAAATAAATAAATAAATAAATAAATAAATAAATAAATAAGTGGAAACAGAGAGATGGAGAGGTGAGGAATTTTCTTGTTTATTGTTTGTCATTTTTTGTTTACTATTATTGTTGAAATAATGAAAATACTTTAATAATGATTGAAATGATGAATGCACATCTATGAGATTATACCAAATACTATTTTTGTACACATTGAATGAATTGTATGCTTTGTTAATATGTACCAATAAAATAGATTTGTTTTAAAAAAATTAAAAAAAATAAAAAATAAATAACAGTGTGCTAAACAGAAAAAAAAAAAAAAAAGTCAATGGTTGATGATGAATGGGGCATTTTTTGATACCAAAGTAATTTGACATGGTAATTTTCTTGTCTCAAGGATGAGAAAAGGAGGGATCAAGTACTGTCATGCTAATCCAGTGATTGATTTTAGCATCATTAATAGCACAAAAATAAGATGTTATTTAACTATGATTCTCATCATAATGAAATATGGGGCACTCAATATCATCTATGATGTATTCAAGCCAAAAGATATTTATCCTGAATCTAATATACTTTTAGATCAACTTTCACATTAATGGAAATACAGGGAATAGGAGCACAATCTAAACACAACAAGGAGGAAGCATATGGAATAAATCCAAAAGAGAATTATCAATGAGACAGACTTGTCTATAGAATGTCTATGGTACATCTGACCCAGCTATTATGTCAGAATTTACTTAAGAAGCAGGGGACCAATAGCAACACATGGTACTAATTGGGTCCTGGTTTGGGCAAGCATGTTGAAAAGGATATTGTAGAATAATTGGTGAAATTTGAGTATAGATAGATAAAATGAAGGAATTATTATGAATTCTGTTAACTGTGCTCATATTATTTTGCCAATGCGCTTATCTTTTTAATGCATAAAAGAGTGTCATCCTTTAACTGATTCTACATTCCTCTTACAAAGCTAACATAACCATTCATGAGCTCCTCCTCTGTTGAGTTGTCCAGGAGTTTCTTATTAAGAAACTGCCTCCAGAAAACTGCAGTTTTAATACATTGTATAGTGTGGACTTAGTAAAGGGTCTATGGTTTTCACTTGACTGGCAAAGGGGTCCATGGAACAAAAAAGGTTAAGAAGCCCTGCTCTATAGTAATCCTTTACTGAGTTGACCAAGAGAAAACAAAATGTAGCTGGGGAACCCATTAGTGAACTTAGAACATTCTTTAAGACATGAATTTCAAGATGGAAGGATTATTCAGCAGAATGTCGCATTCATGCTCTCTCATTGAACCTTCTTCATAAATATTATCTTCTTGTGAAAGAAATGGAAAATTCAACAGAAGTAAAATAATTGCCATGGTGTTCACAGCAATACTTTAAAAGCTCTATCATCACCCTAACAAATGTGTTAAATCATGAAGCTCCATTGAACAGTAAAATGAGTTTGAGTCATGGTTACAATCTCTTTACCTAAACTAGAGAAATGATATCAAAGATTCAATGCTTTATGTTCTTTTCAGAAAACTTCTATGAGCCTGTAATACACATTTTACATGAGATATACATATATATTAAAAACTTGGAAACTTGATTTAAAATATGAACTATTCACTACATTATGTAAATTTTCTTATATTCATAAAATCTTAAAGCCTGTCGTGTAAATTTCAGCCTACACTAATTATCTTGGGGGTAGTGGAGACAAGGAGAGGTAGCAACAGTAGGAAAAAAAGTGACATTTTTAAATACCAAAAAGCCATTTATTAGGTATTTTTTCACCAAGAAAAAATATTTATCTTTTATGAAATAAATTTACCCAATAAAAATGAGAAGAGATATTTGGAGGAACTTTCTTTAATATTTATAATTTTTTCTCCTCGGATTGTGATATTTTTGGAGATTTTCAAATATATGGGTTATTAATTTTTGGCACTATATTTGTCTCTTTCTTGCATTGAGGTTATTCATCTTAAGACTTCCTTAATATTTATATTATATTTCATTAACAATTGTTTCAAGAGGAGCTTGGCATTCATTGGAGATAAGCAGGCTGACAGCTTTTTATTGAAACTTTTTATTATCGAACAAGGAAAATTGTTGGGAAGCTTCAAGTATCAAGTGCTTACAAGGGAAATAATAGAACTGAAACATGAAACAACATGAACAGAGGAATGGAAACGGGTTCTTTGAAATCATAGATGAAGATAATTTATAAATTATTTTATAGACCAGGTAAAATCCTAAAGAGACCCTCTTGCATCTAAACCAAATAAACAAGAATCATTTTAAATAATGGTGACTTAGTTGATATAAATGTTCTGGCCATTCAATGCCTTCATTCCACACAAAATGACTTCTACATTTTAGGTGATCAACAAATGTTTCTTCTTTAATATTAACTTAACATACATTTCTAAGCTACTGTTATAAGGGGATGACAAAAAGTCCGGTCATTAAGAAATTTATGATTAAGGTAATGTGACAAAATACAATGGAATTATGGTACAATGCAGTTAAGGATCAAATGTTTGATGAGTAGATATTAACAGATAAAACAGAAAATTCCTAACTAATATGGAGACTGAATTATTATTATATGATTAAATATTGTTAATATTTTTGTTTTAATATCATTTATTGGATCAGACTCTTTACTTATACTTAATAGTTGCAGAAACTTTATAAGATGGGAATTATTCACCTCATTTTATTGATTGGAAAACTGATAACACCAAGAGCTTAATTTTGTCCAAGACCACATACGTCTTGAGATTTAGATTTTATTTGACTCCATAACTGTCTGACTCCAATACACAAGCTCATTCCATATACAATAAGGTTTCCCTTGAAAAATAATTACATGGGCAGGAAACACCTGTGAGAGCTATTTAAGGCTTTAGACTAGGCAATGGAAAGGATACTTAAGTATATATCGTACCCACTAATTCTAGAATGGTTTGGAGCAGACTGATCAGAAGCAGGGAGATCGTTAAAATTTTGTTGAAGTAGCTTATTGCTTTTTATTTGCTACCTGGTAGGCATTGGGCTCCTTTAGTAAATGACATGTTAATATTTACACAATAAATATTTATACTGTAGATTAATAAAAATATATTTTCTAATTAAAAATGTATTTATGCCCCACTATAATGTTTTCCTTTCATCACTGGGGGCATCAGAAATTTATATATATATATGTTTTTAGCTATGTTTTGAAGCACTTTCAGGGGATTCGAAACTGCATATGCATGTGCTTCCTTCAGAGTCCACACCCTTTCCTCCTTCCACTACCCCATCCTACCCCATCTTTTCTCATTCTTTTAATTCCTGCTTCTTGCTTCTGCATTTCTCGAGCCACCATTCATGTTGTTATTTTGCAAGGAATAGGAGCATGGCCCACAAGGAAAATTCAAAAGCTGCTTCATTGACATAGTGGAAATGCATTATCTTTAATCCTTACAAAAAATTACAAGGCTCATATTATTATTCCTCTAATACTAATAAAAATTTGAAAAAGACTGCTCTTCTTGCTAATGGAATCCAGTTTTGTTTGGATGTCCATTCCTCACCCACAGATCCTTGAACTCAGGGGACACTGAGGCTTGACCCACTCCTAGCACTGGGTTTCATGGTTCAGGAGTGAGCCCATCATCAAAATCTCTGCTGGAGCCCAGGGAAGAGTTCAGGGATTGGACCTATGCTGTCTAATCAGATGGAAGTCCAGGGTGTTTTAAATATATATTTTAATTACATATGGCTTTTAGCACTGTCAAATGCAAGGACAAGAAGAGAGTTCTGGAAGCTGCAAGAGAAAAGCAATGTGTTACAAACAAGGGAGACCCAAATAGATGGAGAACTGATGCCTCGTCAGAAACCATGGAAGCAAGAAGGCAGTGGATTGAAATACTTCAAATGCTGAAAGAAAACAACCACAAGCCAAGAATTTTATATCCAGCAAGACTCTTTTAAAAATGAGGGAGATATTAAGACATTCTTAGATAAACAAAAGCTGAGGGAGCACATCACCATAAGACCTGCCCTACAAGCAATACTAAAGAAAGTTATTCAAGCTGAAAAGAAAAGACATTGGACAGTGGTTCAAAGGAGCATAAAGAAATAAACTCCTGGAGTAAAGGTAATCATTTGGATAATTAAAAATGCTAGTATTATTGTATTGTATTGTTCGATATGTAACTCCACTTTTTATTTCCTACAGGTGCTAAAATGTAAATGCATAAAAAGTAATGACAAATCTAGGTTTTTAGACATACATTGTACAAAGATATATGTTAACAAATACCAAATAAAGGTGGGGGGATAGAGAGATAAAGGAATAATATATGTGCATTCTATTGAAATTGACATCAAATCAAATATGATCGGTATGTAGTTAGGGTATTGAATTTTAACCCCATGGTAACTACAAGGAAAATAGATGAAAAAATATACCCATATGGAAATGAGATGGCACTCAATATGGTACAACAAAAGAAAACAAGTAAATGTAAAAGTAGGTTTTAACAGAAGTTAAGGACAAAATATAAAAGTCACAAAGGCTAAATAGCACAATGGCAGAAGAAAAACCTATATCATAAGTAGGGACTTTAAATGTAAATGGGTTAAATTCTTTAGTCAAAAGACAGAGATTGGCAGAATATATTTAAAGAAAGCATGACTCAACTATAGACTGTCTGCAAGACACTCATCTTAAAGACAAAGATAGGTTAATGGTGAAAGGATGGAAAAAAATATATCATGCAAGTAGTAAGAAAAGACAGCTAGGGTGGCTATACTAATATCGGATAAAATAGACTTTAAGTCAAAAACAGTTATGAGGGCCAAAGATGGTCATTATGTACTGATAAAGGGAACAATTCAGCAGGAAGATGTAGCAATTATAAATATATATGCAGCTAACAACAGAGCCTCAAAATATATCAAGTAAATACTGACAGATTTGAAGGGATAAATTGACAGTTCTACATCAATAGTAGGAGACTTTAACACACTACTCTCAGTAATAAATAGAACATTTAGTCAGAAGATCTATAAGGAAATACAAGACTTGAATGATGCACTAAACCAACTAGACTTGCAGACTTGCATAGAACACTGCACCCAAAAATCAAAATACACAGTCTTCTCAAATGCACATGGATCACTCTCCAGGATAGATCATATGTTGGATCACAAAACAAGTGTCAATAAATACAAAAACATTGAAATCATGCAAATATATTATTCTCTGATCACAAGAGAATGAAGCTAGAAATCAGTAAGAGGGAAAAAGGGAAAATTCACAAATATTTGGAAATTAAACAACATAGTCAAATAATCAATGAGTTAAAGGGGAAATTAGAAATGAAATTAGAAAGTATCTTGAGGTGAATGAAAATGAAAATACAACATACTGAAACTTATGGGATACAGCAAAGGCAGTTCTGAGAGAGAAATTTATATAACTAAATGCTTATATTAAAAAAGAAGAAAACAACTGACAAAATGATGATAATGTACAAGTCCCATCCCCAAAATCAAGGATTATCTACAACTACAAGCAATAAATTTCTTCCATCTGCTCCACAATAGCTAAGCCTGAAGCAGTCAGAGTTGGCAGTATGCCAAATCCATCAAGATTGAGGAATGAACAAATACAAGTAGGACAGTGTAACCATGGACTAAAGTAGATTTACTGATATTGTAGTTATTATCTTGTGTTAACGGAAGAACCTGTAACAGTGAGAAAGTGGTTGCCAGGGGTTCAGAAGGGAAGGGGAAGGATGAATAGGTGGAACACAGGACATTTTTAGGGTAATGAAATTGCTTGATATGATACTGTAATGATGGACACATGACATTGTACATTTGTCAAAACATAAAAAAAGTGTACAGCACAAAGAGTAAAGCACAATATAAAATATCAACTATGGTTAGGAGCAATGCTTCAATATTGGTTCATCAACTGTAAGAAATGTACCACACTAATGTAAGATGTTAATAATAGGGGAAACCACGTGTGTGGGTGTAGGGGGTGTTATATGGACATTCCCTATATTTTTGGTATAATTTTTCTGTAAATCTGAACTTCTCTAAAAATAAAGTTATTACCAAAAAAAGAAGAAAGATTTTAAATCACAGACCCAACCTCAAAACTAGAAGAACTAGAAAAAGAAGAGCAAACTAAACCCAAAGCAAGCACAAGGAAGCAATTAACAAAAATTAAAGTGGGGATAAATGAAATCAAAAGGGAAAAAAAATAGAGATAATCAATGAAAGAAAAAGTTGGTTCTTTGAAAAAATTAATAAAATCAACAAACCTTTAGTGAGAATGACAAAGAAAGAAAGAGGATACAAATAACCCAAATCAGAAATGAAAAGGGGGACATTCCTACTTACCCCACTGAAATAAAAAGGACTATAAGTGGATATAATGAACAAATTGTATGCCAATAAATTAGACAACCTATATGAAATGGACAAATTCTTAGAAACACATAAGCTACCTACCTTTACGTAAGAAGGAACAGAAGCTCTCAACAAACCAATTACTAAGGAAGAGACTGAATCAGTAATTACAAACCTTCCAACAAAGAAAAGCCCAGGACCAGATGACTGCACAGGGGAATTCTACCAAATGTTCCCAGAAGAATCAACTCCAATTCTGCTCAAACCCTTTCAAAAAATTAAAGAGGAAGGAACACTCCTTAAGTCATTCTATGAGGACAACATCACCTTCATACCAAAGCTGGATAAAGATATAACAAAAAAAGAAAACTACACTACAAACCAATATCTCTTATGAATATAGATGCAAAAATCCTCAACAAAATTCTAGAAAACCAAATTCATCAGCATATTATAAAAATGATACACCATGGTCAATGGGATTTATCCCTGATATGCAAGTTTGTTTCAACATAAGAAAATCAATTAATATAGTGCAACACATTGACAGAATGAAGGGGAAAAAAACATGGTCATCTCAATCAATGTAGAAAAGGCATTTGGCAAAATACCCTTTCTTTGATAAAACACTTAGAACACTTAGAACACTAGAAATAGAAGGAAATTCCCTCAACATGATAAATGGCATATATGAAAAGCTCACAGCTAATATCCTACTTAATGATGAAAGACTGAAAGCGTTTCCTCTAAAATCAGGAACAAGACAAGAATGTCAAATGTCACCACTGTTATTCAACATTGTACTGTAATTTCTTACCAGAGCAATTAGGCAAGAAAAAACAAAAGGCATCCAAATTGGAAAGGAAGAAGCAAAAGTTCCCCATTTGCAGGTGATATGATCCTATATACAGAAAATCATGAAAAAAATTCACAACAAAGCACCTAGAGCTAATAAACGAATTCAACAAACTGGGTAAGGTACAATATCAGCACCCAAAAATCAGTAGTGTTTCCATACACAATCAATGAACAATCAAAAGAAGAAATCAAGAAATAAAATCCATTCACAATAGCAACTAAAAGAATCACATATCTAGGAATAAATTTACCAAGAATGTAAAGGACTTGTACACAGAAAACTACAAAACATTACTAAAATAATTAAAGAAGACTGAAAAATGGAAGGACATTACATGTTCATGAATTGGAAGACTAAATATCATTAAGATGGTAATAAGATCCAAAGCAATTTATAGATTCAATGCAATCTGAATCAAAATTCCAACAACCTTCCTTGCAGAAATAAAAAGACAATCATCAAATTTATATGGAAAGGTAAAGGGCTAAAGCCATCTTGAAAAAAAAAATGAAGTAGGAGGACTCACACTTCCCATTCTTAAAGCTTAGTACAAAGCCACAGTAATCAAAACAGCATGGTACTGGCATAAGGACAGATATATAGGCCAATGCAATCAAGTGGAAAGCTCTGAAATCAATCCTTTCATTCATGGCCAATTGATTTTTTGACAAGGTAGCAAAGTCCACTAAATTTGAAATAATAGTCTCTTCACCAAAGGATGCTGGGAAAGTTGGATCTCCATTTGCAAACAGAAGGAAGAAGACCCTTATCTCACACCATATAAAAATCCATTCAAAATGGATCAAAGACCTAAATGTAAGAGCTAGAACTATCAAACCCCTAGAAGGAAATGTAGGGAAGCATCTACAAGAACATGTATTAGGCAATTGTTTCTTAGACTTTACACTCAAAGCACAAGTAACCATGACAAATGGGACCTCATCAAAATAAAAAAACTTTTGTTCCTCAAAGGACTTCATCATGAAAGCAAAAAGACAACATACACATGGAAGAAGATATTTGGAAACCACATATCTGATAAAAGATTAACATCCAGTATATATAAATGAATCCTTCAACTTAACAACAAAAAGATAAACAACCCAATTAGAAAATCAACAAAAGACTTGAAAAGACATCTCTTCAAGAAGACACACAAATGGCCAGAAAGCAAATGAAAAGATGCTCAACATCATTAGCTATCAAGGAAATGCAAATCAAAACCACAATGAGATACCATTTCACACCCATTAGAACGGCTGCAATTAAAAAAAAACAGAAAATAATAAGTGTTGGAGAGGATGCGGAGAAATAAGAACACTCATTCATTGCTGGTGGCAATATAAAATGGTGCAGTCACTGAGGAAAACAGTTTGGCAGTTCCTCACAAACCTAAGTGTGGAACTACCATATGACTTGCCAATCCCACTAGTAGGTGTAAACCCAAAAGAACTGAATGCAAGGGCTCAAACAGATATTTACACACTGATGTTCATAGCAGCATTATTCATTCACAATTGCCAAAAGATGGAAGTGACCCCAGTGTCCATCAACCAGTGAATGGGTAAATAAAATATGGTATATTCACACTATAGAATATTATTCCGCCATAAAAAGGAATGAAGTCCTGATACATGAGGCAACTTAGATAAACCTGGAAGACATGTTGAGTGAAATAAGCCAGGCACGAAAGGACAATATTGTATGATCTCACTGATTTGAAACAATTGGAATAAGCAAACTCATAGAGTCAGAATCTAGAACATAGGATGTGGTAGGGATAGAGAATAGGAAGTTAAGACTTAAAATGCAAAGGATCCCTATTTGGAATCATGAAAATGTTTTGGTAATGGACAGTAGTGATGGTAGCACAACATTGTGAATGAAATTAACAGCACTGAAATATTTTTCAGAATATGAGTAAAAGGGGAAATGTTAGATTGCATATATGAAAACAAGAAAAAAAAATTTTTTTAATCCATGGAACTACACTAACACAAACAGTGACCCCTAAGTTAAAACATGGACTTTAACTAATAGCACAATTATAAAAAAACATGCTATCATAAATTGTAACAATTGTTCTACACCAATGCAAGTGTTGGTGGTGGGGTGGTGTAAGAAAATCTTGTATTTTATCCGTGATTGTTTTGTAAATACACAACTTTTCTAATCAAGAAAAAAAAATTACATAAAAAAAAGAAAATAGCAACAATAATACTTCATTTTTAAATAGTACTTTAAATTATTTTAACCACTTGTACATTATCAAACCTGGCTTTCACACCATTATGAAGAAAGACAAATATCATTCCCATTGTTTTACAGATAAGAACACTAAGCTACAAGAAGGTCAAAGGAATTGCTTAAGTGCACACAATTTGAATATGGTATAGCAGGGATTATTGGTAAAATACATTATTTTATAACTTGATTTATTTTTATCTTACATTGTAATCACATGGCAGAGGACCCATCTATCTGGCTAATATTTTTGAAAAAAAATAGGCTAAATAACTTTCATTCTTTTGCCTAAAGATACTATGGCTAATTCTTACAAGCTTTCCTGTTTTCAGATTAATACACATTCTTCTTAGATCTAATAATGCTACAGCAGCTTCAAAAAGACTAGCATAGCCTCCTAAGAAGAAAAGGTAAAGTTCCCCTTTTAAGGAGCATATCATCTAGTGGGAGTCCAATCTGTAAACAAGGAGATAATTTCTAGAGTGGAAGTTTCTCGAAGGCTTGTTTAGAAATAAAGGGAAAGATCATCTGAGTTTTACTAGGAGGAGTCAACAAGGCTAATATCTCAGAAAAAGGGAAAACATGTCAAAGGCAAGGAGGCTTATTCCTGAAAAATTTGATAATTGATAGAGTATGACGGACAAAAGAGAAAAGTAGGAGGTCAAGTTGGAAGAATAGACAGATCAGAAGACAAAAGCTCTTGAATGTATTTCAATGTAATTTTGATTTTTACCTTCCTTTCATTCTTTCAATAATATATAGTAAATGTCTTTTATGTGCTAACCATTATAAACAAAGGGGAAACAACTACAGGTTTTGAGCAAGAGAGCAATTTGATCAGACTTTCATTGTAGAATGGATCTCTGGCAGCAATGTAGAGGACTGATTATGTTACAGAGGGATGGGTGAAGAAGGCATTGCAATAGTCACAGCAAGAGGTAATGGGGGCCCTAACTTTATGCCTGTGCCAATGTAGCTGGAGAGGAGCAGTAAATAAAATAAATGCATAGGAGGTGAATAAATTGGATTGGGTGGCTGATTTGATTAAGGAAATGGCAGGAATTGAGGATGAATTCCAGGGGTTAGTTTGGATAACTGCATAGTAGATGATGTAATTTCAATGACATAAAAAATTCAGGAAAAGGAGGTTTGATTTAAGAGAGGAAAATGAAAGAGGGGCATTTAGTTATCTTGTGTATATTGTGTTATCTTGAAGCTAGTTAAATATAGTCCTGGAGCTGAAGGGACAGATATGGGTGGGAGATATAAATTTAAGTCTTCAGCTAAAACTTGAAGCTATTGAATATGGATGAAATCACCCACAGTAAATAGTAGAATGTGAAGAGAATATGTGTAAGAAATTGCCCCAGGAATAACATTTTTAAAGATAGATTAAAACAGAGGATCTAGAAATGCAAGAAAAGTCATAAAACCAAGCAAAGAAGGAGTTTCAAGAAAGCAAAAGGTTTCTAATATTTTGAATAGATCAACTTAAATAGAAATTGAACAGTGACTAGTTTGATAAATAGGTCACAAGAACAGGAGTGGTCACATTGGAAACCAAATATCAGTAAATTAAGAAAAGATTAAAGATTGGCAGAAATGGAGAAAGCAAAGATACATTATCCTTTCTAGTTTAGGAGGTGGGAGTAATAAAGATCTATGGCCATAGAGAGAAAGGGATTCATGGTCAAGGAAGAGCTGTGATTGCTTTATTTTTTAACTGAAAGTGATTTGAAAGATGTTTGGTAAAGAGAAGAAATAAAGGAAAAGAGGATTTTGAAGATACAAGCAAGAGAGATTTTTGTTTCTGATTCAAACAAAGAAAGTCTCAAGAGAATGTCAATCCTACCCTAACAATAAAACAAAGGTGGATAACCTGCAAAATTTTAGTGCTTCTTTAAAACCTATTCGAGAGCCAAGGTCACAAAGAAATATAATCAAATAATTCCAGGAAATGATGAGCATCTCCTAGTATAAAAGACACCCACAGCTGCTTTCTTCCTTGGTGGAGCAGTGAGAGAAGATAGAAGCTTCCATAGACACAGGTAAGAAGACATAGGCTGGCATGATGGCTTAGAATCCCTAGAAGCTTCACATAGAAAAAGAGTCTGCATCCACAAACTATTTTCCATGGGCCTTCAATAATTTATTACTCACGAGAAAGACTAGGGAAGGACATGAAAGTTATATGCGAACCCCCATCCCAAAGGCATGGGGCACAGGATCTGCTGGATTTTGAAGGAAGAAAAGAATTAGATAAACCTCAAAGTACTCTGGGCCATACATTGAGTGACTGGGGAAAGAGCAAAAATTCTGAATGAAAATTTCCCTCACATTGCAAGACCACAGTGACTGTTGAAGGATAAGTCTGTTGAATGATAAGATCATAAGCTCTACTCAGAGGAAAGTTCTGATCCCACCATTAAGTAATTTGAATCCTCCAGTGAAATGAATCTACCTAATGCAAAAAAAAAAAAAAAAAAATTTACTGTTTCTACATTGAATCAACTCCAACACTAACTCATGAGAGAAGAAAAGAGATCACTTTCCTCAGAAAAAAAAATATTATTTATTGCAGTCTCTATTTTTCTTTACACACAGTCCAGCATTAAAAACAAAAAATACAAGATGCAAAGAAGCAAGAAAATATGACCTATAATCAAGAGTGGAAGTAATCAATGTAACCAGAACCATATATGGACAATATGACAAAATTAATCAGACAAGGATTTTAAAATATCTTTAATAAATAAGTTAAAGGAACTGTTGAAAGAGATGAGCAACCTTCATGGACAGATGATGGAAACTATTGTTAAAAAAAAAAAAAGAATCCATAGACATAGAGGAAATAAAAGGTAAGATATCAGATCTAAAGAATTATTTCAGTGAATTTATCAGCAGGCTGGATGGAACAGATGGGGGGAAAAAACAGTAAAATAGAAGAAAAATCAATATAAATTCAAAATAAAACACACACAAAAAAAAGAAAAATAGAGAGAAAGAAAGCATCTAAAATCTGTAAAACAATATCAAATGGTCTAACACACATAGAGTCCCAAATGATAAGAGAGAAAGAATGAGGCAGAAAAAGATAATAACCAAGAATTTTCCATAATTGATGAAA
Organism: Tolypeutes matacus; assembly: GCA_026826555.1. Classification (NCBI taxonomy): domain Eukaryota; kingdom Metazoa; phylum Chordata; class Mammalia; order Cingulata; family Chlamyphoridae; genus Tolypeutes; species Tolypeutes matacus. The sequence goes on along the minus strand of JAKSZT010054399.1, from coordinate 7,613,290 downwards.
GGCAAAAAACACAGAAACAGGGAGCTCAGCAAACTCAATGCAGTAAATATACAAATACAAATAAATCTAGGTCCATCAAAGTTAAACTGATTAAAAGCAATTAAAGAGAAATCTTGAAAGTATCCATAAAAAGACAAATTTCATTTAATGACAATAAGAATGACAGCCAACTGTTCAACCAATACAATGGGGGCCAGAATACAATGGAAGAGCATAGTTAAAGTGCTGGAAGGAAAAAAAAAAGTCTAGAATTCTATATTCGATGAAAATGTCCCTCAAAGTGAATACAAAACAGACATTTTCAGCCATACAGAATCTGAAAGAATAAATCAACAGAAGACCTGCACTATAAGAAATGCAAACAGTAGTTTAATCTTCAGATAAACTATATCAGATGGAAATCCAGTTTTGTAGGAAACAGCAACACCAGAAGTAATGATATTGTGAGAAATATAAAGGACCTTACAAAATATTATCATTTATATTTTTAAGATATATTTATCTTTCAATTCCTTTAAATGCCTATTAATTATTTAAGGTAAAATAATAATATAACAATTTATTGTGGGAATGATAGTATTCTTAGCAGTAAAACATACGGCAATAAGAACACAAAACATGGAAGGATAATAATTGTAGGCATACTGTTGTGAAGTTAATAAACTGTGAAGTAGTAAAATATTTTTTGAAGGTAGACAGATAATTCAAGACATATATTGTAATCGCTAGATCAACCACTAAATTAAAAAACCAAGAGAGGCATAACAAAATAATCAATAGAAGGGATAAAATGGATATTAAAATAAAACTCTTGGTCCATGCAAAACAAACTTTAAATAGGCAAGAAAAGAGAAGCAGAAGAAGAAAGAGCAGATGAGACAAAAAGTAATCAAATACCAAACTCAAGCATATTAATGAATAAATTAAATGTAAATGGTCTAGAATTTCTAATACAATGGTAGAGTAAATTTTTAAAAATCAAGACCAAATTATATGTTGTTAATAAGAAATATAGCTTTAACTTAAAGATTTTGAAAGTGAAAGAATGGAAAAATAGAAGCCATGAAAACACTAAGCATAAGAAATAGCATATGACTATTTCAATACCAGACAAAGTAGACTTCAAAACAAAGAGTATTAAAAGAGATGAAGGCATTTTATAATGATAAAAGGGAAGACACAATAAGCTTAAAGGTATAAAATTATCAAACATACGAAACAACAGTTAACAGAACTAAAGGAAGAAAAAGATAAATCTACTGTCATAGTTTGGGAGTTGAATACTCTTCTGTCAATAATTCATAAGAAAAGATGAAAAAATCTATAAAAATGTAGATGATTTCAACAACACCAAAAAATACTTTGACCTATGTGACATTGATAGAATACTAAACAGCATTCTATAAATAGACAGCAACAGGGTAATATACATTTTTCTTGAGTGCACCTGGAACATTCTACAAGACAGAGCCTATGTTGGGCCTTAAAATAAGTGGCAATAAATTTCAAATGATTGACAAAATAAAAATATGTTCTCTGATCACAACTGCACTAAAATTGAATTCATCTAAAATGAGATATCTAGAAAAATCCTCCAAATATTTGGAAATTCAATAACATACTTCTAAATAATCCATTGGTTAAAGGAGAAAAATAAAACTTCTAACTAAATGATAATTACAACATTTCCAAATTTGTGAGATGCAGCTAAAGAAATACTTAAAAGAAAATGTATAGTTTTTAATATCTAAATTATAAAAAGGTATAAAATCAATGGTGTATGCTTCTGTAATAAAGCTAAAAACAAATACAAAAAGTAAAGAAAATTTGCCCCAAAGTAAGTCGAAGAGAGGTATATTAATAATAAAATGTCTCACTCCATTTTTGGTGTTTGGCTCTGACAGCTTTCAAGCCCTACCTTTCTCATCCCCTTCATCCCTACATCTAGACAACTTTACAAGAAAGCCTACGCATTCTCTCCCTTGGTCCTGGTAGGAAGTTCAAACCACACAAGCACCAGCCCAAGGACATGAACTTTCATCCCAGCTCCATAAGTTAATCAAAATAATAGCCGAGGCAGTCTCTCCATTCTGCTCTCAAAAGCCATTTTTGGACCTGCTTCTGAGCCTGCCTTGCTCCCCAGAAAACCTCAGTATGTGAGTTTTAAATCTTTTCATTCTTTCTTGATGTGTGTATGTGACATAATCAATCTCAATATCCAGACTAAACAGGGGCAAACTAAAGAAGGACATCTTGCTTCTGCAGGAAATAATGACAAATACAAAATGAACAAATAATAGAGAAAAGAAAAAAAGGTAAAAATGTGTTCTTTTAAATGATCAATGAAGATAAGGGAAAGAGAACAAACAATTTGTTTAGAATCGTTTAAGAGAAAATGGAGAATTTAGAAAGTAGGGGAGAGCTATGACCTAGACTGAGGAAGCACTAGTTTGAAGAACAGGGATAATTATTCCTCTGATAAAGTTTCCTCATTTTGTCTTTTTTCTCTATGGATGTCTTCAAATATAATATATACATTGAGTCAAAATAATTGTAAGTAAGCTATACAATGCTCCCTACATTATTTAAAGCTGTGGTTCCTAATTGAAGAGAGGGGTCAAACTCCTCCCCAAATTCCCCCACTTCACTGTCACCAACCTCCCATTACCAGAGAGGCCATTTCAAAATTAAGCATAAGCTTATTCAAACTTTATTGCCCTGGATTTCTATATTGAATATGCTGCCAATTTCATGTTGGCAGGGCCTTTTCCAGGGTAAGAATCAGTGCAGTACTGATCCTCTATTAACAATGAAAGCATGTCTGCTCCTTGTAATTACTAGGTGGGAAAAAGTTTAAGAACGTCTGTAGGTGTACTTCCAGAGACTGGAGTCTTTGGGCTGTCCATGTGCCAGCTGGGCCTGGAATTTCGGTGGAGCTGCAACTCCTACTCTACAGCTCAATGGACTCACTCATGACACCTGGAAGGCAGATGATGATGATGGTGGACAATGGGCATCCCAGAGAATGGAGAGAGTCTGCAGCTGCAGGCAGGATAATCCCATCCATCTTATCCATGGGATATAAGCCCCCTCTCACTCGGAGGTGGAGTGAACATCACCATCCCAGACTCCTCAGGATTGGGGAAAGAGCTATGGACTAGAATGGACTTACTGGTATTCTGTTATTGACATATTGTGATTCAAGCAATGGAAGAAATTAAAACATTAATGTGGAGCCAGTGGTCACTGGATGCTTTGGAGGCAGGGAGAGGGAAAAGCAGCTGTAATACAGAGGCTTTTTTGGGACTTGGGAATTATCCTGAGTGACATTGCCATGACAGTTAAAGGCCATTTTATATCATCATATAACATGCAGAACTGTGTGGGCGAGAGTGTGGTCTACAATGTGAACTATGGTCCATGCTTAGTGGCAAAGCCCCAATATGTATATATCTATTGCAGGTGATGTGCCACACTAATGAAGGATGTTTATGTGGGAGGTAGTGGGAGGTGTGGGAGGTGGGGCATATGAGAATCCCTATAATTTTTGTGTAACATTTATGTAATCTAAGTATCTTTTTAAAAATAAAAAAAATATTATTAAAAAAATGCATTTATGTTAAATTTGATATAAACATATCAATAAATATTTGCTTGAATATCTAAAAAAAAAAAAAAAAGAAGAAGAACCCTTGCTCAGCAGGGGTTATAGTAAACAATTACTCAGAATGCTTCCTGTTCAGGTTCAACAAAATTACGATCAAAATTCCAAAAGCTTGGGAAGTGGCTGTGGCTCAATCAGTAGGGCTCCCGTTTACCATATGGGAGGCCCCGGGTTCGGTTCCCGGGGCCTCCTGGTGAAGGCAAGCCCGCCCACACGACGTGGTTGGCTGACCAGCGAGCACAAGCAGCAAGGGGGGGATGAATGAATAAATAAATAAAATCTTTAAAAAAAAAAAAAAAATTCCAAAAGCCTTTTTTGCAGAAGTGGAAAAGCCAATCATCACATTCATGTGAAAGGGCAAGAGATCTCAAATAGCTAAATCCATCTTGAAAAAGAACAAAGACTCACAGTTCCTGATCTCAAAAATTATTTCAAAGCTACAGTAAGCAAAACAGTGTGGTATTGGCATTAGGATGGATATATAAATTAATGGAATAGAATTGAGAGATAAGAAATACAAAAATTAACTCAAAATGGATCAATGACATTAATGTAAGAGCTAAAATTATAAACCATCTTAGAAGAAAATATTGGGGAATATCTTCAGGACAAAAGATTCTTAGATTTTGCATCAAAAGCATGAGCACTGAAAAAATGGATAAATTGGACTTGATGAAATTTAAAATTTTGTACCTCAAAGAATGTAATCAAGAAAGTGAAAAGACATATAGAATGGAAGAAAATATTTGAAAGTCATATATTTAATAAGGGTTTAATATCCAAGATATATAAGAAACTCATACAAATTAACAAAAAGACAAAATATTAATTAGGCAAAGGACATGAACAGACACTTCTTCAAAGAAGATATGCAAATGACCAATAAGCACATGAAGAGATGCTCAAAATCATTAGCATCAGGAAAATACAAATCAAAACCATGAGATACCATTTCACACCCACTAGAATGGCTATTATTAAAAAAAAAAAAAAAAAACAGACAATAGATGACTCATCTAAAGGAACACGATCAAAACCCAGAAACCATCAATGAAGAAAACCAGATTTTGCACATACCAGAAAGACTTTTTACAAAAATCAATATGTTCAAGGAGATAAAGGAAAACAGAGTAAGAACTAAAGGATATCAGGAAAACAATGAATGAACAATATGAGAATTTAAATAGATCAAAATCTTTAAAAGGAAATAAACAAAATACTGGGGTTGAAAATCACAACAATTGAAATGAAAAATTCCTTAGAGCATTTCAATAGCAGAATGAAGCTGGCAAAAGAAATACCATACAAATAGTAAACAAAAGAGAGTAGAAGTAACTATATTAGTATCAGGTAAAAGAGAATTTCTGTCAAAAACTGTTTCAAGTCTTTTCCAGGGGCAAGATGGCATCGATTTAGGAGGGCACTCACTAACTCACTCTCAAAGGACGGCTGATTGGGGACAGGATCCTGCCTGAGGAGTCTGTGCTGGGGGTGCACGGAGCGAGAACTTGGGGACATCAATCTGGAGGGAGCTGGATGGCAAGGTGGATTGCTCAGGAAAGATTCATGAGTTTTTCCCCTGCCTGTGGTAGTCGACACAGATGGCTGAGTCCCACTCTCAGGGAAAAAGACGACTCCTGCCGGCAACCCGGTGAGAGGGTGCATTCTCCGAGAGTGGGAGGCTTCTGGCGTAGGGACAAAAGGGGTTTCATTTCTGTGGATTTGGCTGCCTGGAACCCCTTGCAGCTTTGGGGAACAAAATAGCTGGCTTAAAGCAGCACCAGGCTGAGGGGAGTGGCGAATCTGCTGAGGAAGGTTGATCTACCTAGCTGCCCAGGGATACGCCCAGATACTGGCAACCTGGTGAGAGAGAGCATTCTCCGAGCGTGGGAGGGTTCTGAGAGAAGGTGGAGAGGGGTTTCTTTTCTGTGGGTTTGGTTGTCTGGACCCCCTCATAGTTTTGGGTAGCAAATAAGCTGGCTTGAAGTGGCATCAGGCTGAGGGGAGAGGCGAATCTGCTGTGGAAGCCTAATTTACCTAACAGCTCAGTGATACTGAGGCTTGGCTCCAGAGGGGCGGAGTCAGCCAATTTTATCATTCTGCACTGACAAGCATCAGAACTTCAGCTCCCCTGGGGGGCCAGGAAGTGGGAAGTGCTTGATTAGTTTCCAAGCCTATTTAGGGTCCCCTCAGTGAAGGGGGTAGTCTAGAAGAGGCCTTCTTTTGGGTCCCTTATTTCACCAAAAAAAAAAAAGAAGAAGAAGAAGAAGACACTTAAAAAAAAAAAAAGAAAGAAAAGAAAAAAATTTTAACTTAGTTTAATGACTAAAATCTGCCTCAAAACCTGCAGATAGAACTTGCAGGGCAATTGATTGAGAACACAAGCAGGCTGAGAGGTTCCACAAGGACCCAAGAAGGAACACTGTTCTTCCTTAGCTTTGTTTGACTGCTTGCTTGTGTGGTTTTTGGTTTTCCTTTGTTTATTTGTTGTCTCTGGCTTTTCTTTCCTCTTTCCTCCCCCTCTTTTTTCCTCCTTTTTTTTTTCTCTTCTTTTTTTTTTTAAATTAGGTGCTGCTAGCTTGTCTCTTTTTGCTGTGCTTCTTCTTCTGAGATTTCCCATTCTCTGTCTACATTGATTTTGTCTCCCAATGCTATCTCTTTTCCTTCCTTCATCATTCTGCATTCTGCTTTCTGTTGTGTTTCTTACACATCACCTTTTTTCATTATCCCACAACTTCAAGAGTATCAATTTCTATTCTATCTATTCTGTTTTCTTCTTTTTTTATTATTAACTTTTTCCTTTCAGCCCTTCCTTTACTCTTTCTCTCTCTCCTCATCATTCTGGCCTTCTAAATCATTATATATATTTTCCTCTATTTGGTTTCCCAGTCCATTGTAGGTACTCCACTTTTTTTTCTTATTAGTCTACATTGCCTACCTGAATTAAATATTCATTTTACTAAGTCTTATATGGCCCCTCTTCTGGCTTTTATCAAAATTACTATTATCCTTCTTCCTTTCTCACATCTTTCAATTCCTCTGGCCCTAATCTTTTGCCTTCAAGGGAACATAGAAAGAAGCAAGGAAATAAAATAAGAAGAACAAAGTGTCAAAAAAAAAACTTAACACACACAGAACCACCAGCTAAATAAAACTCTAGAGCAGAGAGAGAAGTTAATCAACTGAATAAACCCATCAAGATAAAATGATGACTAGAGGGCAACAAAAAATTACAAACCAACTGAGAAACAGGAAGACATGGATCAGTCCAATGAACAAACTAAAAACCAGGAAGAGATGTAGAACATTGAACAATTAATCAGAGCTTTCCAAACAAATATCATGGACCAACTTAATGAAGTGAAGGAAGAGATTAAGGATATTAAGAAGGCACTAGGAGAACATACTGAAGAAATTGTAAACATATGTAAAAAGATAACGGATGTGATGGTGATCAATGGCACAATCCAAGAAATCAAAAAGATGCTGGATTCACATAACAGCAGATATGAACAGGCAGAATAAAGAATTAGTGATGTGGAAGACAATACATCTGAAAGCAAACAGATAGTAGAACAGATAGATAAAAAGATAGAAAAAATCCAGCAGTGACTCAGGGATTTAACCTGACAACACAAAACACACAAACATTTGTATTATAGGCATCCCAGAAGGAGAAGAGAAGGGAAAGGGAACAGAAAGAGTGTTGAGGAAATAATGGCTGAAAACTTCCCAACCCTATTGAAAGAGATGGATGTACAAGTCCAGGAAGCACAGCACACCCCAAACAGTATAAATCCCAACAGGTCAATTAAAAGACATACTTGTCAAAATGTCCAATGCTCAAGACAAAGAGAAAATACTCAAGGCAGCAAGAGAAAAGAGAACTATCACATACAAGGGAAGCACAATAAGATTAAGTGCTGATTTCTCATCTGAAACCATGGAAGCAAGAAGACAGTGGTATGAAATAGTCAAAGTACTAAAAGAAAAAGCTTCCAGCCACCACTCCTCTATCCAGCAAAACTGGCATTCAAAAATGATGGAGAGTTCAAAATATTCACAGATAAACAGAAATTAAGAGAGTATGCCAATAAGAAACCTACACTTCAAGAAATACTTAAGGAAGTTCTACAAGTTGAAAGGAAAAAACAGTGGAAAGAGAGTTGGAGGAGAGTGTAAGAAACTAAAAAGACAAAAAGAGATGCAAAAGCATCATATGACATACATTAACCCAAAGAAAATATGGCTGAAGTAAGAAATTCATTGCGAGTAATAACACTGAATGTTAATGGATTAAACTCACCCTTCAATAGACGCAGATTGGTAGAATGGTTAAGGAAATATTATCCATCTATATGCTGTCTACAAGAAACCCACCTTCGATCCAGGGATTCAAGGAGGCTGAAAGTGAATGGCTGGGAAAACAATTTTCAAGCAAACAATACCCAAAAAATGTCAGGAGTAGCTATCCTAATATCAGACAAAATAGACTTTAAATGCAAAACTACTGTAAGAGACAAAGATGGACACTATATATTAGTAAAAGGGGTAATCTCTCAAAAAGAGAGAACAATCATAAACATTTATACACCTAATCAGGGTGCCTCAAAATACATGAAGCAAACACTGGAAAAACTAAGTGGAGAAATAAATGCCTCTACAGTTATAGTGGGGGACTTTAATACACCATTATCACCATTAGACAGAACATCTAGACAGAGAATCAATAAAGAAACAAAGACTCTGAATAATACATTAGAGGACATGTACCTAATAGACATATACAGAACATTACACCCAAATACAACAGGATTTACATTCTTCTCGAGTGCACATGGATCATACTCCAAGTAGACCACATGCTAGGCCACAGAACAACTTTCAATAAATTCAGAAAGAATGGGATTATACAAAGTAATTTCTCTGACCACAATGGAATGAAATAGGAAATCTCTAAGGTCCAGAGAAACAGATTAGGCACAAAGATATGGAAGTTAAACAACACACTCTTAGACAAACAGTGGGTCAAGGAAGAAATCTCAAAAGAAATCAGTAACTACCTTGAAACTAAGGAAAATGATAACACAACATATCAAAACCTATGGGACACAGCCAAAGCTGTCCTGAGAGGGAAGTTCATAGGCATAAATACATATGTTAAAAAAGAAAAAAGAGCTAAAATTGAAGACCTAATTGCACAACTGGAGGAATTGGAAAAACAACAACAAACTACACCTAAAGGAAGTAGAAAGAAGGAAATAGCAAAGATTAGAGCAGAACTAAATGAAATAGAGAATAGAAAGCACTAGAAAAAATAAACAAAACCAAAAGCTGGTTCTTCAGGAAGATCAATAAAATTTACAAACCCTTAGCCAGACTAACAAAGAAAAAGAGAGAAAGATGCAAATACACAAAATAAGGAATGAGCAAGAGGCTATCACTACTGACCCCACAGAAAAAAAGAGTATCATAAAAGGATACTTTGAAAAATTATTTGCCAACAAGAATAACAATTTAGAGGAAATGGACAAATTTCTAGATATTCACAAACAGCCTACATTAACGAAAGAAGAAATTGATGAACTCAACAGTCCAATAACAGGTAAACAGAGAGACTCAGTCATCAAAAACCTCCCAACTAAGAAGAGCCCAGGAGCAGATGGCTTCACAGCTGAATTCTACCAAACATTCCGGGAAGAGCTAACACCACTCCTGCTTAAGCTCTTCCAAAAAATAGAAGTAGAAGGAATATTGCCTAACTCATTCTATGATGTCAACATTACCCTAATACCAAAGCCAAACAAAGATACCACAAGAAAGGAACATTACAGACCAATTTCTCTAGTGAACCTAGATGCTAAAATGCTCAACAAAATACTTGCTAATCACATCCAACAACATATCAAAAGAATTATAAACCATGACCAAGTGGGTTTCATCCCGGGTATGCAAGGATGGTTCAATATAAGAAAACCAATCAATGTAATACACCACATAAACAAATTGAAAGAAAAAAATCACATGATCATTTCTATAGATGCAGAAAAAGCATTTGATAAAATACAGCATCCTTTCCTGATGAAAACACTGCAAAAGATAGGAATAGAAGGAAACTTTCTGAATATGATAAAGGGTATATATGAAAAACCCAAAGCTAACATCATCTTCAATGGTGAAATCCTAAAAGCCTTCCTTCTGAGAACAGGAACAAGACAAGGATGCCCACTATCACCACTCTTATTTAACACTGTCTTAGAAGTATTTGCTCAAGCACTGAGGCAAGAAAAAGATATAAAAGGCATCCAAATTGGAAAAGAAGTAAAAATTTCATTATTTGCAGACAATATGATCCTATACATAGAAAGCTCTCAGAAATCTACAACAAAGATTCTAGAACTTATAAAGGAGTTCAATAATGTCACAGGCTATAAGATCAATGCTCAAAAATCAGTAGCATTTCTATACACCAATAACGAGGAATCTGAGGAGGAAATCAAGAAAAAAATACCATTTACAATAGTAACTAAAAGAATCAAATACCTAGGAATAAATTTAACTAAAGGTGCAAAGGACTTATATACAGAAAACTACACAACACTGTTAAAGAAAATCAAAGAAGACTTAACTAAATGGAAGAATATTCCCTGTTCATGGACAAGAAGACTAAACATCATCAAGATGTCTATCATACCCAAACTAATCTATAGATTTAATGCAATCTCAATAAAAATCAACACTGTATTTTTTAAGGAACTGGAAAAGCTAACTACAAAATATATTTGGAAAGGTAAGAGGCCCCGAATCACCAAAGACATATTGAAAAAGAAAAATGAGGTTGGAGGTATCACACTACCTGACTTTAAAACATACTACAAAGATACAGTGGTCAAAACTGCATGGAATTGGCACAAGGATAGACAGACTTACCAATGGAACTGAATTGAGAGTTCTGACATAGATCCTCACGTATACAGTCATCTGATATTAGACAAGGCCACCAAGCCCACTCAGTTGGGAAAGAATGGCCTCTTTAACAAGTGGTGCTTGGATAACCGTATATCTATATTCAAAAGAATGAGAGAGGAACACCATCTCACACCTTATATAAAACTCAACTCAAGATGGATCAAAGATCTAAATATAAGTGCCAAAACCATAAAGACCTTGGAAGATAATGCAGGGAAGCATCTACAGGACTTTGTAATAGGAAATGGTTTCATGAACTTCACAGCCAAAGCACAAGCAGCAAGAGAAAAATAGATAAATGGAATCTCCTCAAAATTAAAAACTTCTGCACCTCAAAGGATGTTATCAAGACAATAATAAGGCAGCCTACCCAATGGGAGAAAATATTTGGCAACCATATATCTGATAGGAGCCTAATATCCTGCATATATAAAGAAATCCTACACCTCGAAAATAAAAGGACAAACAACCCATTTAAAAAATGGGCAAGTGACCTGAAGAGACACTTCTCCAAGGAAGAAATACAAATGGCTAAAAAGCATATGAAAAAAATGCTCAACGTCGCTAGCTATTAGGGAAATGCAAATCAAAACTACAATGAGATACCATCTTATACCCATTAGAATGGCGGCTATTAAAAAACAGCAGACTATAAGTGTTGGAGAGGATGTGGAAGAATGGGAACACTCATCCACTGCTGGTGGGATTGTGGAATAGTCCAGCCACTGTGGAGGACAGTTTGGTGGTTCCTCAGAAAACTAACTATAGATCTTCCATATGATCCAGCAATTCCACTGCTGGGTATATACCCAGAAGAATTGAAAGCAAAGACACAAACAGATATATGCACACCAATGTTCATAGCAGCATTGTTCACTATTGCCAAAAGATGGAATCAGCCCCAGTGCCCATAAACAGATGAATGGATAAACAAAATGTGGTACATACATATAATGGAATATTACTCAGCTGTAAGAAGGAATAAAGTGCTAACACATGGAATAGCATGGATGAATCTTGAAGACCTTATGTTGAGTGAAGCAAGCCAGGTATTGAAGGATGACCTCACTGATTTGAATTGGGGGAAATGAGCAGTCTCTGAGAATCATTGTCTGAAATATAGGTTAACAAGAGAGAGAAAGAGAAGAGAAGGTTGTGAGCCATCACCCATATGGACATAATCTATGGTAAAGTGATAGAGTATAGTTGCATATTGAAGGATAGGACAGGTGGTTAGTGATATTACTGGGTTTGGTGGTACAGGGTTGACAGGTGGGTAGATTAGGAAGGGTGGGTTAGAATACCCAGGATATGGGGGGAGAGATGGGGAGGGACCAGATGAACACGGGATTTGTGGGTATGAGGTTGAAAGTGCATGAGTAGGAATACTCTTATGGCAATATGACAAGGTAGTGTCACTGGTTTAGGGTATTGGTTGGGGGCGGGGCATTCAGGATGGAGCGCATCTGGAGTAAGCTTCTGGGGAGTGTGTGAGTGTTCATTCTGTCATAATGTGCTGTGTCGGGGAGTGGAGACCCACATGGTGAGTGGGAAGGAGATGGACCCCCATCTTTGGGAGGACCAATTCACCCAGAAACAGACAGCTGGGCGTCTCTTATGAGCAAGGATGGATCCTAATAGGGGAGGACAATCAGCGTGTCAAGACCTCTTGTTGCATGTAACTATGAATCTTGTCATCCAATGAGTCAAGACAGGGGGCGTGTCATGTGCCTCAGGGCCATGGGTAGGGAGGAACAGAAAAGATCAAACAGGGGGCATTTAGTGGTCAGGAGAAATGTTCTTCATTACCTTACAGTGATGGACACAGGACATGCTAAATATCATCAAAAATTATTAAATTGTACCATCTCAAATGTAAACTATACTGTAAACCATTGACAATGTTTAGTAGCTCTGTTTCACTATCTGTATAACAGTTATAACAATGCTACCATCCACATACAAAAAGGTTTTAATATGGGGTGAGGAAAGGGGGAGGAGGTTGGGTATATGGGAGTCTCTAGTATTCTGTGTGTGACTTTGCTGTGACCTAAAACTTCTTTGAAAATTAAATGAAAATTTGGGAGACACTGGGGAGTGAGAGGGGGAAGGTACAGACTGGACACCTGATAATGCAGTGATAAAAGGAAAAATGTTTTTAATTTTTTTTTTTTTGTTTTTTCCTATTTTTTGAATACCCTAATCCTTTATTTTTATTTTATTTTTAGTGTTTATTTTTAAAGTTTCCATGTATTTTATCTCTTACATTTAAACTTATCATTATTATTTCATGTTCCTATTAACTGTATTTGGCTATTATATGGGTTTCAACTTTAAGGAAGGTTTGGATCACAAAAGGGTTACAACGGAAGCAGGAGAGGATCGTTGGTGGGGAGTGTCAGGGATGGGGGTTTCATGGGAGGAAGTTCAACTGAATATACATAACAGATATATATAAAATTGTTTAAATGATCAAGGGGTGGGGCATGGTCACAGTGAGTGGAGAATCACTCAGTAAATGCGAGAATACTGAATTCTCAGCCTGGAGAGCTCTGCCACATTCTCCAAGGGATCAGCAACAGTCCCACAAGTGCAGGGACAGTGTCTGGCAAAGGAGGACGGTCCACTAATGGGTTCTTGTTATTGATGACTAGCCCTATGAGTCTTTGCTCTTGTAATTGAAACTTAGCCTACTGTTATGGGGTACCTAAGGGTTGCCACCTGAAAGACTACTTGTTGCTCAAATGTGGCCTCGCTCTAAGCCAAACTCAGCATATGAATGCATTACCTTCCCCCGAGGGTGGGGCATAACTCCCCAGGGATGAGCCTCCCTGGCAACAAGGGATTAATACCAAGTGCCAACTGGCAATACAACTGGAAAAAGACCCTGAATAAAGGGGTAAAGGTAAAGACAAATGAATTCATATGGCTAAGAGACTTCAAAGAGAGTCGGGAGGTCATCCCAGAGGTAACTCTCACACACACCTCAGTAGATCTCATAGAACATCAAAGTGGATATCACCCCAAACAGAGGGGCTCCTGAGAGCTCTAGAAACACCCAGGTCCTATATAAGGGGGTATAGCTCCAGAGATTGATGCCTTATCAGTGGGCTATACTTTGGAATCTGAGCTCCTGAGAGTGACAGAGTTGGACTCAAATAAGTCCTCCCTGCACCTGGTCCATCTGTCCCTTTTATTCAAACCTATTTGTGATGCTGGAGTTTGTAGGTGTACTTCCAGAGACTGGAGCCTTTGGCCTGCCCATGTGCCAGCTGTGCCTGGAATCTTGGTGGAGCTGCAACTCCTACCCTACAGCTCAATGGACTCACCCAAGACACCTGGCGAGGAGATGATGATGGACAATGGCCATCCCAGGGAGTGGAGAGAGTCTGCAGCTACAGGCAGGATAATCCCATCCATCTTATCCATGGGATATAAGTTCCCTCTCACTTGGAGGTGGAGTGCACATCACCATCCCAGACGCCTCAGGATTAGGGGAAGAGCTATGGACTAGAGTGGATTTACTGATATTCTGTTGTAGACGTATTGTGATTCAAGCAATGGAAGAAATTATTGATGTGGAGCCAGTGGCCATTGGACACTTTCGGGGCAGGGAGAGGGAAAAGCAGTTGTAATACAGGGGCTTTTTCAGGACTTGGGAATTATCCTGAGTGACATTACAATGACAGATATAGGCCATTTTACATCAGCATATAACATGTAGAACTGTGTGGGAGAGAGTGTGGCCTACAATGTGAACTATGGTCCATGCTTAGTGGCAAAGCCCCAGGATGTATATAACCATTGCAGGTGATGTGCCACACTAATGAAAGACGTTTATATGGGAGGTTGTGGGAGGTGTGGAAGGTGGGGAACATGGGAATCCCTGTAATTTTTGTGTAACATTTATGTAATTTAAGCATATTTTAAGATATTTTTTTTAAAATACAAAAAAAAAATTGTTTCGAGGGACAAAGAACGTCACTATATACTTCTAGACAGAAGATCAATAAGTATATAGAAGACTTGAACGATACTATAAACTAAACAGAAAAACAGACGTATATTGCACACTATACCCAGCAGCAGCAGAATACGCATTTTTCTTTCACACACATTTGCCTTTCCCCTGACAGACCAAAGTTTAGGTCACAAAACAAGTTCAAAAAATTGAAAAATATTGAAATCATATACTGTATCTTCCCTGACCACAATGGAACAAAGCTAGAAATCAATAAGAGAAGGAGAAATGGAAAATTTACAAATATCTGGACATTAAACAAACACTCAAAGACAACCAATGGATTAAAGAAGGAATCACAAGGGAAATTAGCAAATATCTTGCAGCAAATGAAAATGAAAACACTACATACCAAAATATATGGGATGCAGCAAAGGCAATGGTGAGAGAGAAATTTATACCTCTGATTGCTTACATTAAAAAAGAAGAAAGATCTAAAATCAGAGCCCTAACCTCACAACTGGAGGATCTAGAAGAAGAGCAAACTAAAGTCAAAGTGAGCAGAAGGAAAGAAATAACATAGAGTGGAGATAAATAAAGTAGTAATAAATGAGAAAGAGAGAGACAATCAATGAAACCAAAAGCTGGCTTTTTGAAAGGATCAATAAAATCAATAAAGCTTTAGCTCGACAGATCAAGGAAAAAAAAAAAGAGAGAGAGGATACAAATAACTAAAATTAGAAATGAAAGGGGGGATTTACTACTGAACTCACAGAAATACAAAGGACTATAAGAAAATACAATGAACTAGTTTATGCCTGTATGCCAACAAATTAGATAACCTATATAAAATAGACAAACTCCTAGAAACACAGAAATTACCTACATTCCAGCAAATAAAAGAATCAAATATCTAGAAATAAATTCAACTAGGGATATAAAGGGCTTTTACATGGAAAACTACAAAAATTGCTAAAAGAAATCAAAGAAGACCTAAATAAATTGAAAGAAACATTCCTTGTTCATGGATTAGAAGACAATATTGTTAAGATGTCAATTCTACCAAAAGTGATACCAAAGCAATTCCAATAAAAATTCCGCCAGTCTTTTTGGCAGAACTTGAAAAGCCAATCATGAAATTCACATGGAAGAGTAAGGAGCCCCAAATAGTCAAAAAACATTTTGAAAAAGAAGAATGAAGTTGGAAGACTCACAATCCCCAATTTTAAAACTTATTACAAAGTTTCATAATCAAAAAAGCATGGCACTGGCACACAGACAGGCATATAAACGAATGGAATCAAATTGAGAGTTCAGAAATAAACCCTCATATCTATGGCCAACTGATAATTTTAACTAGCGTGCCAAGTCAACTCAGTGGGTAAAGAATAGTCTCTTCTTTAAAAAGTGGTGCTAAGAAAACTGATGTTCATATGCAAAAGAATAAAGGTGGACCCCTACCTCTCACAATATACAAAAATTAACTGAAAATGGATCAAAGACCTAAATATAAGACCTTAAACTATAAAACTCATAGAAGAAAATAAAGAGAAATATCTTTAGGACATTGTGTTAGGTCATGGTTTCTTAGACTTTACACTAAAAGCACAAGCAACAAGGCAAAAATAGATAAAATGGTACTTCATCAAAATTAAAAACTTTTATACATCAAAGGACATCATCAGTAAAGTAAAGAGACAACCTACACAACAGAAGAAAATATTTGGAATTGGCATAACTGATAAGGGTTTAATATTCAGAATATATAACGAAGCCTACAACTCAAGAACAAAAAGACAAACATCCAATTTAAAAAGAAGCAAAATACTTGAATAGACATTTCTCCAAAGATATATAAATGGCCAAAAAGCACATGAAAAGATGCTCAACATCTATCACCATTAGGCAAATGCAAATCAAAACCACCATGAGATACCAGTTCACACCCACTAGAATGGTTACTATTTTTAAAAAAAAAAGAAAGAAAAACATATAATTACATGTTAGAAAGGATGTGGAGAAATAGGAGCACTCATTCATTGCTGGTGGGAATTTACAGTGGTGCATCAGCTGTGGAAAACATTTGGGCAGTTCCTCAGAAAGTAAAATATAGAATTATCATATGACCCAGCAATCCCATGTCTAAGTTTTTCCAAAAAGATTTGAAAGTAGGAACTTGAACAGATATTTTCCCACTTATGTTGACAGTGGCATTATTCACAATTGCCAAAAGACGGAAACAACCCAATGGGATATTATTCAGTCGAAAAAATGAATGAAGTTCTGATACATGCTACAACATGGATGAAACTTGAATACATCATATTGAGTGAAATAAGCCAGCTACAAAAGGACAAATATTGTATATTTAATTTATATGAAATACCTAGAGGGAAGCGGCTGTGGCTCAATCAGTAGGGCTCCCGTTTACCAAATGGGAGGCCCCGGGTTCAGTTCCCGGGGCCTCCCGGTGAAGGCAAGCCCGCCCGCACGGCGTGGTTAGCTGACCCAGTGAGCGCGAGCAGCAAGGTGGGGATAAATGAATAAAAAAATAAAAAAATAAAAAAACACCTAGAATATGCAAATTCATAGAGACAGAAATTATTTTATGAATTACCAGCAGGTTTGGGCCAGGAGGGGGGACTTATTGCTTAATGGGTATAGAGTTTGTATTTAGGGTGCTGAAAAGTTTTAGTAGAGGATGGTGGCAATAGCAACACAACATTTTGAATGTAATTAATGCCACTGAATTGTATACTTGAAAGTAGTTAAAATGGGAAATTTTATGTTGTATATATGTTACAATAATTTTTTTAAGTGTAATTTATAATCTCAAATCCCAGAGAAGAGTTCTGTGGCATTTTCAGTTATGGGAGTGGTAGTTTGCGTTTGAAATTGTATTGGTGGAAAGAAGGAATAAAGTGAGGTAGAACATCATTGCTCCCGGCCCTCCCAAAGGAATGCGTCCAGGTCTCGGTCTCTGGAGCTTGAACAACCAAGTTCCATACCAAGGGCAGACATCACATAGGTGAGCAGTGTTACCTCTCAGGAACTCAGAGCCACTTCTCGGGAACTTCTCAGGGAAGTGGAGAGACTGGAGTGGTAAGAAGTTGGTACAGAAGGTAAAGGGCTGCCATGAGGTTGATCCAAGGCTGTGGAAAGCCAAAATCGTGGAACAAGCTCAGTTATGAGAGCAAAGAAGATGGAGCAGAATGACAGTAAGCCTTTAGACAAAGAGCAGAAAAGGACTCATGCGCTGAGAAAAGGAATGCTAAATGATGCCTGCTCACTCCCCCAAAAAAACTAATCGGAATTCACACTATACTGTGCATCCTAGGTGATTTTAACAGAAAAATTTCAGATATACCAATGTAAAGTAGAATAAATTCACAAGGAAGAAAACCCCCACCCAGAAAAGAATCCTATTGGCCATCATGAATTTGGAAGCCACCTGCCATCTTTTTAATAACTATTGTATAAGGTAGCATCCTTGACATTTCAGAGTTAAAAGGAACCTTTAGAGATGATCAGTTCCAATGCTCTAATTATGCAAATGTGAATCATAAGCCCAGATATGGAGTGTTTTGCCCAAGTAATACAGGGAGCTAGTCAGAACTTTACAGTACATGGTCCAATCTCCTAACTCCTGGTGGGAGGGTCTTTCTACCTTAGATCTTGTCTCCTCCTCAAAACATAAAAAGATTGACTCCCACAAACTACAATTAGATCTAAGGTCCCTCTCAATCAGAAGCAGAGTGGACATCACCATCCCCAAATCCTCAAGACAGGAATGAACAAACGTAAGGGGCGGATGCTACTATGGACTTAAGTAGACATGATTATTCTAGCAATGGAAGAACTTGTATCATTGATAAAAAGGCAGTGGCCACCAGAGGTTCTGAGAGGAGGGAGAGGGAAGAATAGGTGTAACATGGGGTACTTTGGGGACATTGGAATTGTCCTGCAGCATTGCAATGACAGATAAAAAAGCCATTATACATTTCATCAAAACCTATGAAATTATGCGGTGCAAAGTGTAAACTATAATGTAATGTATAGTCTATGGTTGGTAGCAATGCTTCAATATGTGTTCATCAATTGTAACAAATGTGCCACACTAGTGAAAGATGTTGTTAATGGGGGAAAGTGTAGGAGGGGGAGGGGGGGTATATGGGAATCACCTATATTTTTGATGTAGCATTTATGTAATCTAAAACTTCTTCTTTAAAAAAATTTAATTCAGAAAAAAGAATACAAATGAAAACAGAAAAAAAACTACAATTAGAATAAATATTTTATTCATGACCTTGTGCTGCCACAAATAATGGAAATGAAACCAAATAAAAACTGAATTAATTAAAGACCTGGAAAATAAAAAGTCTCTCCCTGAATTAGAGAAGCCAAGTACTACTGAAATTCAGATGATCCATCAGGAGAGAGCTTCTGGCAGCCTAAAAGGAAAGCATCAATTCTCTTCTCTTTTTGAACTCCTTTAAAAGTAACTCTGTGTAGTAATATTCCAAACCTTTGCTTAATATGGCACTTGCAGCATTTTAACCCATGGGCTGCCACATTTTTATTTTCATTTTCAGTCTCTCCACCAAAGGAATGTGTGGGAGATGGCTATTAGAGTTATTTGCTCTGCCTGGGGGCTAATTACTCCATTTGGCTCATTTTTGAAAATATTATGTTACATCCAAAGGCAAAATTGATGGAGGCTTGTTGCAGCTTTGCTTATATAATTTTGAACAGATTAAATTAGTTAATCAAAAATTATGCTAGCTAAAATAGATCTGTTGGTTTCTAAATCTACAGTAGAAAATTGCTTTTTAAAATAAAAATAATTTGAATGGCGTGCTGTTTGAATATATTTTAGTCAATTCTCTCCAATGTGAGACTTGAGTTTTAATGCCTCTAAAGGACAGCTATGAGGAGCAAAAGCATCCAAAGATACATAGACTAGAAAGAGCATTCACCTGTGACTTCTTATAGCAAAAATTCTCTCTAAAGAATGGGATAAAAGGAACTCCAAAGAATGAAGGGGAGCCACAAGGGACATCTGGAAATTCTGGGTGAACAATGAGGGAAGAATAACATGGGAATCACCACATCTATCTCCCAAAGTTTTATTAGGGAAAAAAATGAGGTAACAAAATTTCCTGGCCCAATGCCTGGCATATGGTAGGTACTCAATACATCTTCAATAAATTTGAGTTCAAGTCATTTAAATATATAAATACATATCTATATATAATTAAATGTATACATACAAATACGTGCATACACATACATAATCTATCCATCTATCCATCCATTATATATGTATAACCCACCAATAAGTAGGAAATTATTATGGTGCACTAGCATTTGGGAAACTGAGACCATCCTGGCTCTGTTGCCTTTATGGTTAAATGGGTAATAGGTCCAACCTAAGACTGCAGGTACCGTGAGAAAGTAGTTCCTTACATGTTTTTCTTTATTCCCAGAAACTAGGAATAGAGCAGTCAGAGTAGTAATTCTCAATTCTGGGTACATATTGGAGCTTCTTAAAAATAACTTATACCCAGTTCCCACCCTTCCAGAGGAGTTTAATTAAGCACCAGGTGATTCTAATGTTCTGCCTTCAGGGAGGACCAGTGAGTTAGATGGTATTAACTGACAAACATTCAAAAATAAATTGATACGTGGTAATTAAGATAAAAGTATCTTTAACTTTTAATTATGAACCATTTCAAAATACATAAAAGTGTACACCTATATAACAAAATCTCCATATGCCCATTTCCTAGATTTCATAATTATTAAATTTTACATTTGCTCCATTTATATATACATATAAACATATGCATTTGATGAAAATTTTTAGAGTAAATCACAGACATTTTGACACTTTACCATTAAATATTTATTTCTGTATGCACCGTAAAATAAAGGATTTTTCTTAACCATAATAACATCACAACTTATAAAATTAACAATACTTATTTCATATCTTCTAATACTCTGTTCATATTCAAATATCCTTCATTGCCCCAAAAAATGCCTTTGGGAAGTATATTTTCTTTTTGGTTTGTTTGAGATCATATGTTAGTGAAGAAAATTTAAAAGATAAAAGCTTAAAAATGGACCAACATTTTCATGAAAATATCTCATTATCTATACAGCCAAGGTCTAAAGAGAGAATCAAATTAATTCACTCTACCATGGAAAAAGAAAATCTCAATGAAATAAGCTTACCACTCCAGTGACACATTTTTAAAAGCAATCAAATCTGGTTGAAGGGTTATATGGGACTTCTCTCTACTACTTTTGTAACTTCCTAGCCATTAAATCTGAAATCCTGACGCCTGTCTTCTAAGTCCTGTCTTGTCATTGGTACATTACACATGCATATGTAATGTAGGTGTCTACTTTCCCGACAGGATATTGTCTTTTTTTATTTCTGAGTAATAACACCTCAAAGGTTTTTGTGAGAATTAAATTAGTCACCATATGCAAAGTACTTGGAACAATGCCCGACATATTGTGCTGTAGAAATATTACCTGCTACCTATTATTATAAGCCTGAGGAGAAGGTCTGAAGTTTAACATGTATAAGAACCCCTCAGAGGGTCTGTGGTCAAATATAAATTCTAGGGCTCCTGTCTCAGGGCTTACGAGACAATAGGTCTGAGTTGGTACAAAGGAACATGCATTTTCGTGAGTCCATCAGGTATTGTGAGCGTTTGAGGGACCACAATTAAACAAGTGGTGAGGCTGGGTGACGTCTGAGGAGAAAACCCTCAGACAATTTTAAAGGTCTGCTATGTCATATGTTGAAAGCAGGGAGTGGGGACAAAATATACATAATTCTGTTTGAATGTATGCAAACATGTGTGTGTGTGTGTGTGTGCAAACAAGCTAATCCCTGTTCTGAAAGATTCTGCTACTCCACAGGGGTCCAAGAAACACTTGAAAATGTAAGCAACCATAGCAGAGTAAAGAGGCAATAAAAAATAATCATGTAAATGATACATTTCTACTCTTCTAATAACCCACACAACAAGTTCTTCCTTTTGAGACTTGTTCTGAAGAAAATGTGATTTATCTTCTGAGTGTCATTTCTAATTAAGCTGACTTTTGAAAAAATATATAATATTGCAGGATCTGTGCTTTAACGTCTATTTATATGAAAATTGCAAAGAAGTAGAGTGCACTATCTTTTTTTAGAGCTCTCTTCAAAAATCAATTGATGATAGAAGTATATTTATATTTGATTGATTAAACTTATATAGGTGTGGCTATTTATGCATATAAATATAAATTATTTTCACCATTGTTATTAATTTATGAACTATTTTATAGGAAATGTACACTATTTCTTTATAGAGAATGTAAAACAGAGCAGACTCGAGGAAAGAAATAGCCCAATATTGGGTAATCTAAATGGGAAGCTGTAAACAGATCTCCATTTTAAATGGAATAAATAAAAACCAAGTTAAAAACTGAATGAAAATCATGCTCTTTAAAGCAATATTGTTTTCAAGGATTGTATAAAATTCCTCAGCAATTGCTCAGAAGCTTCTGGTTTCCACAGAGCACTGTTTGCCTTTGTCCTAATTACCTCTGGTTTCTACATCATATCCCTGATTTTGTCATTGAGTGACTTTGGGATGCTTTCTTTCAAATACCTCAGTTTACCAGCTTACAAAATGGGGATAGCAATCCTTGACACCTTCTTACTTCACTGAGGTATTTCAAAGATTAATGAGTCACTAAAGCTTTGAGTTGCTCTGATCAAAGGCATTGTATAACTACAAAGAATTGTCATTATTTACCAGTAGCTCCTTTTTACTGTGCTCTTAATGAGCACTGTGGTCAGCAATAACTTAAAGGAAAAAAATAGGAGGTAAAAGTTAAGAAGGCCATTTCTCTCCATACTTAGAAATAATTCTCGTTAATATTAATTGGTGTTATGCAGACATATTGAAAATGATACTTAAGACTTCCTGCTGGCTGATTGGAAAAGGTTTTGTTAATCTACCCAACATTTGGGTGTACAGGATTGAGCATATTGTGAGTTTTCCTTGCATTTGCGCAAATTCCATATAGAATTCACATTTCAACAGAATTGGTAGACAGGACACGGTATCAAACACATTCACATTAGGATTATCTTCTAGAATATCTCTTTTTTCTCATCTTAATGACCTTATGCAATTTCACTCACAAATCTCACTTGCACGCATGCATGCACACATAAATTTTACCACACTTTTCTTTGGGAATGAAGGTAATCCAAAATTTTATTTAGAGAAGCTAAGAATTTAATTGTTGGTTGGCTGGAAATTTTCAACACACAATATAAATTTATTTTCTGCTCCCTCTCGAACGATCTGCTATTGTGCCATTAAATATCTTGGCACATTAAATACTCAAGGTAAACAATGTAATAGCAAAAACGGTACATGTTCAGTACACGTTCGAAAAGACTTCAACTTTTCCAAATTGATAAATGCCACAGAATCATAGTACATATCAGATCTCAAACAACTGGAGAATAGTTTATAAATATTAGAAAAAAAACAAGCAGTTTTATTTTACTTAGTCCCCCCTAAGAGTGCATGTCAGGATCTTCTCCTTCCACTCTTGAGAAACATTTGGGGTCTCTGATAAGCAAGAAGGAGTGCCACTTCTCAAAGCCTTAGTGGTCCCATCTCTGAGCAGTGTTCTTTCTCAGCCTCAGGCTTCCTTCATATCCAAAGCTCTATCCTAAAATAAAGGAAGCACTTAGCAACTAGAAGCACTTCAGCTGAAATGTTTGTGAAATAAGTACATTCTTCCGTACTCAGGGTAAATGAATTTTTCATGAGCTAAGATCTATATAAAAAAGTTTTCATGAAAATCTAGTACTTTTTTAGGAATAACAACACTTACAGTGCCTTCATGACGATGGAAAGACTTATCCTTCACTTGATTTAGTCTTAACCTAAGAAAACTCTAATTGGATTCGTGATCTTATAAAGATATAAACTGGGAGGTGAATGGTGCATATTTTTCTGCAACTAAAAAGGCATGATTCATTCATCCAGTGTGTTACATATAAAACGTTTATTCAATACATATCTAATTGACAAATATTGAACTCCAGGCTGGGTGCTGGGTAGAAAGACAAACAAATGAAAGGAAAAAATTCCTAACCTCAAGGACTGTAGAGCATGACAAAGGAGACATGATATTTACAAAGAATACAGTGAAACTGTGAAAAGAAAAGTGCCAGATACTGGGTTCCTGAAAAGAAATGATAGTAGTATGTGACCAGGTAGGGACTTTGGGGAAAAAATGTCAGAAATGATTTAAAATGCAGTATATATTTCAAAAAAAAAAATTGCTTTTAAAAAATAACCAAATTACAAGTATAAAGAACTGAGAAAAATGCAGTATATAAATTTGGGAAATGACAATCTAAAGATTTTAAAGTGGGGGAAGGTATGTAGGTATGAATTTAACGAAAGGTAATGTAGGGATGCTAGTCAAAATTTTGAGGGGAGCAGGTGTAGCTCAGTGGTTGAGCACCTGCTTCCCATGTATGAGGTCCCAGGTTCAATCCCCGGTGCTTCTGAAAAAAAAAAAAAAATTAATGCTCCATATTTTCAAAAGTAAAGGAATTATTGTCTTGTAATTAGTTCTTTTTTGGACACTGTTTGGCCAGCTTTAACTACTAGGAATGCCACTGACTCTTTGAGCTACATGTCTCAACTTTGTTTTTCTCAGTTTTACAAAGACAAGATAAAACAATGCTATCACTCACTACATAATGTTGGTCCATATTCTACTATAGAAAAATTTACAGCCTGTCAAATCACTTAATTTGGCCTGGAATGTCACTCCCTCTAAAATGTAAATTACCAGGTGAATGATAAATATTTCTTTTTAGGAGGCATCAGGGATCGAACCTGGGACCTCCTACATGGGAAGCAGGTACTCAACCACTGAGCTACATCTTCTCCCCAATGGACATTTTTACATTCAAAAGTCATATTCTTTTAATACTGTGTACTGCCATTAGCCATGTAGGTGATGGTTAAGACTGTGTAGGTCTGACTCCTGACTCAGCAACTTATTTGCTGTAAAACCTTTCCAAGCTACTTAGCTTTTCTGTGCCTCAGTTTCCTCTTTTATAAAATGCAAATAATGCTCTCCTCTTACGAGAATTGTGTGCTAAATCATGCAAAGTGCTTAGAATGGTGTCAGTTGTTATGCAGTGAATGCTAGCTATGATGTTGTTAAATGGCCCTTTTCTTTATTCTATGATCTTTAAATATTTTTAAAAGTGATTTGTATAGATGGTGGTAATGGTAGCATATTATTGTGAGTGTAATTAACAGGACTGAATTGTATAGGCGAATGTGGTTAAAAAGGGAAATTTTAGGTCGTACGTGTTACTGGAATAAAAATTAAAATATAAAACATAGAACTCTATAACATAGTGAACTCTATTGTAGATGATAGACTATCAGTGCTACAAGTATTAGTCAGTAGTAAACGTAAAATAATGTTCTTTCATGAATTAAAACAAATGTATGGCACTAGTACAAGGTATTAATAGGGTGATATAAGGGGAAAAAAATACACCTAATGTAAACTGTGGATTATAGTTAATAGTATTCTTTTAAAAATCTTTCATCAACTGTAATAAAGGTAACTATTGTCTAATTTTTAAAAATGTAAAATTATTTAAAAGTGCTATCATCAATTATAACAAATGTCCCACACCAATGCAGGGAATTGGTACAGAGGTGATCCTATATTTTATGCATGATTGTTTTGTAAACCCACAACTTCTCTCATAAAAAAAAATTATTTTTTAAAAAACCATACCATGAGACAGAGGAGGGCAAGTTTTAATTGAAAGATGGCCAAGTATCATAGTTTGATATCAAACATTTGGCCTGTGTTCCCCATTTCTCTGCTGACTCACAAAGTATTTGAGATGCCCCACCAGCCGCCCAGTTTTGTGGGTGGGACATCTTTCCTGGTAGCCAATTCACCTCAGCAAAAGCCCAGCCAGATGTCCAGACTAATGCCCTACATCCTCTCTGCCCTGCCCCCACAGTGCATGTATTAGTCAGCCAAAGCAGTGCTGATGCAAAATACCAGAAATTTATTGGTTTTTGTAAAGGGTATTTATTTGGGGTAGATGCTTACAGTTAGCAGGCCATAAAGCATAACTTACTTCCCTCACCAAAGTCTATTGCGATGGGTTGGAGCAAAATGGCTGCTGATGCCTGTGAGGGTTCAGGTTTCCTGGGTTCCTCTCTCCCCAGGGCTCCATTTCTCTCCAGGCTCAGCTCCTCTGGTTCCTTCACAAGGTCATCTGTAGACTATGAGGCTCTCTAGGCTTTGCCTCTCTCTACAAGGCCAGATGTAGACTATCAGGCAAATGGCTCTGTCTCTCTCTCCGGGGCTTCTGCAGTGTCTGTGGAGCTGTATCTATTCCTCTGTGTTCTTCTCCTGTGTGTTTGCTTCCTGGGCTCCAGCTCAAAACTCAGCATCAAAAACTCCAACATCAAAACTCCAAGTAACTCCTCTGCTCTGCCGTGCAGTTTTTTCTGTGAGTCCCCACCCACCAAGGGGGTGGGGACTCAACATCCCACTGACGTGGTCCAATCAAAGCCCTAATCACAATTTAATCACGCCCAGGTACAGAGCAGTTTACAAACATAATCCAATATCTAATTTTGGAATTCATAAATAATGCCAAACCGCGACAGTGCATCTCCCCACAATACCATTAACAAGCAAAGACTTTGAGGAAGAATACAGAAGCTGTTGCCCTTAAAATTTCCTACTCCTACCAATCACTTTATTGACTTCACTAATTGGTTGGAAGTTTCTAGTCAATGTAGACTGCCATTTTTGTGGTGTGATTTCCCCCATAGTAAATCAACACAATAATGTAAGGGTAACCGTAGAAAGATTTGCTGACTAATAAAATGATCAGGTATTCGTTTATTTAAAAAGTTACTACTAAAAAAAAAAAAGTCATTACTGAAAGTACCAAATCATAATACTCCACATAATGATATTATAACTATATTAGAGAAAACTAACATTAGAGAAAATTTATATGGCAATTATGTCTGTGATAATTTTGCCCTGCTAGTTGTCTACAGGCTTTCAAAAATTCATTCATCCATTCATTCATTCAACAAACATTCACTGAGGATCAACTTAATGGTTTATGCCAGGTCCTGTATTTGGTGCTAAAGATAAAAAGAGACAGCACTTTTGCTAAAGGAGCTCACAGAATATAGCATGAGTATCTTGACTATAGTATTGAAGTACTATGTTTTTATATATTTTTATTACAGACATTGTGAACTTATAAAACAATCATGCACATGTCTAGAATTCCCATACAACAACACTTTGTCAACACACCACACCATTGTGGAATATTTGTTACAGATTATGAGATAATATCGTCAAACTATTACCACTAGCTATGGCCCATAGCGTATATTTGGCATCTTTTTCCATACCCTCCCCCTATTATCAGCACAGTACATCTTTGGCATTGATGCAAGAATATTATGATATCACTGTTAACTATAGTCCATAGGCTATATTAATTGTATTTTTCCCATGATTCCCCACATTCCCACCACCCTGCAATAGTGATGTAACATACTATTTATTTGCTTAATATCAAATATACGGGTCCCTTTTTCTTGAAGACTATGCAATGCTTTCATTCTGCCTTGCTACAGAACACATTTTCAGTCTGAGGTACATAAATCCTTTGCTGAAGTGTAACTTAGGGCTGAGATTTTGAAGGAAGTTCTTGATTATACCAAAAACTTTAAAAGAGAATGGGAATCCTTGGGCAAAGAAAGGGGTGGAATTATTCAATTATTTGTCAAACTGATGTAGTTGTGTTGTTTTAAAATTATATGTAATAAAATGATATTAAGTATGATATTCTCATTTTGGTGAAATTGCAGAAAAAGCGGTATGTTTTGCTCTAAAACAAATAAACAACCTTCTCATCAACATCTTCATTTCAGAAATGTTGATTTGGTACTAAGGCGTAAGAAGATCTCTGGTCAAAATGGCTAGCTGAGAGCCATTTGAACTTTGACAAAACATTTTCATGGTTGCTAGGGGTGGACCATATATAAATGAAAGATAAAGGGACAGATTATAGAAAAATCAGCAATCACTCTATATTATAATGTTAAATTCAGAAGGTTTAGAATAAGATAAAGGTTAATAAGACATGAAATTTTACCATAGATTATTCAGTTCTCCCATTCCATCTTTTTCTGCAAATGGTTCTGTAAGCACATATAAACCTATACTCCAAAGTGTGACAACACAGGTTCTTCTCCTTTCTAAGACCAATTCCATGCAAAAGAGGCATAGCTTCCTTTGCTGGCACATGTTCTAGTTTTAGGTGCCTTGACTTCCATAAGAGAACATGAACCACACCCTATGGTTCACTTGAGTGCTAAGGAAATGCCCCAATCAGAAATTTCTGCACATCAGATTCTTGCCCACAATTATAACCTCAAACTCTGTTACAGTCTATATACCAAATTTTCAATTATTTTTGAGTAAGAAGCAGTGCATCATTCTCTAGATACATAAAAGATTATCCTTGGAGCACCCGTGACCACTAGAGATGCATGCTTGGACCGTGCATATAATTTTATCTGATTGTAGAATGACATTGATCTCAGTTGCTTAATTATAAGCTTCAATACCTCCTACTGTTGGAAAGGAGGGAAGGAAGGAGTGAGAATATTTCATGTTCTAATATTAACAACAACAAAAATACTATCCGTGGCATCAAAAAAAGATGGTACGTAGAATAAAGTCTCCAGATGTAAAAAGTAGTGGCAATGATTTTGTTTTGCAAATAAAACAAAAACCTTTTCACTTAGAGGTGCTTATAAAATGTGAACTGACAGTAAGTAAATAAACAATTGTGACTGCATTAAAGATTTTAGAGTAAAACTAATATCACCAAAATCTGTTTATTCTAGATGATACCCTGCTTCTCACTGAATTCCAGACAACTTTAGCAAAAATACAAGCCTCCATCTGAACCCCTTTGTTTCCTGAGGATCCTGGGAAGTTCAAAAGTCATGCCAAGTAGCTACTGAGGAATTTAAAAATAAATAAAATGAAGGCTAAATAAGGTAACATTTTGCGTCCCATACATTAGACTGTAAAATTTTCCTGTATAGACTTGACCAAGTGTTACAACCAAAAGGGACTCAAGCCGCCTCTTAATTTGTAAAATTATATTTCTACTCTGTTGAGTCATCTTTCACATATATAATAGTATGGCAGTTTTCCAGCCTACCTCAAAAAAAGGCCCTGAATGTGACAGAAAGTTGCAAGTTATAAAGCATGACAGTATCATTCTTGTTTTCCTTCAATTAACATGTAGAAAATCATGATTTGTTTTTATCATAAAATAAAGTTTAGATGTTGCTTTCTTTCTCTTCATAGTTTTACTCATTATTTTACAATATAATTAATATTTAAGGAATGATAGATGAGCTACCATACTGGGTTAAGTTAAAAAAAAAAAAAGATAGACATTTATTTCATGTAAAAATCCCCAGTGGTCGTTAAAAATTTATTTCCCTCCAAAAAGTTTTTCCTACACCAACCACAGAGTAGAATGTAAGTTCCTGGCACATAGAAATACACTAGTTACAAAATACCCTACACTGTTAGGGTATTTTGTGAAATCCATCTTTTATTTATGGAGATTTTATTACAGAATTTTACATTTTTATATTTTCTCTCATAATCAAGAATCCGGTTTCAAGCTTGACTTTCACTCACACATAATTCCAGACTTGATGCATGCCCATTGCCAAATGCCAGGCAGTTATGAAGAATTTTAAGAAGTAGAGCTAGTTGTCAATATACACTGGTGTGCTTTTTATATTTCTGGAATATTCTTAGTTCAGGTTAGTATGTTTATTCCACCACTACCCTAAATGCTATATTTTTAAAATCAAGACAAAAACTTAAAATGACTTTCTTTGACTTATTATATATTATGCTTCACATGGATATAAAATATAAATTGTTTAAAGCATGATTTCCTTATTGAATAAGCTAAATGTATGGATTGTTTACAATTAAAATTCAGAGGAAAACCTAGTTAACTGCAACTGATTAGGAACAGGTTCAAAATATAAAGTAGATATCTACATATAGAGGATATTAAGAAATGTCCAGGAAACATTTCCTCCCAATGGCTAAAAAGCAAGATGAAATTATTTTATTTCTAATTCAACATTTATTTTGAAAAACAATGTTTTATTGTTTCCCGGGATTTCCTCTGTGATTAGGTTTGTAAAAAATACACAATTAGTTTTATTTTGAACTGGATCGTTGTCAGATCTTAATGTCTCTCTTACAAGCTTTCCAATGTCAGTGGGATATTTCTAAAGCAGCTTTATGTACTTTTTATAGACTTAAGCAATCAAATGCCATATAATAACAATAAAATCATATTTCAGTGCTCTCATAGCAGGGGCCCACCCAACACCCCAGCTAGGATCCCCTCTCCACAATGCAGTTCCTTTTCTTTTTTTTTTTTTTTTTTTTTTAATTATGGGTAAAAATCAAAATTCTCACAATACATACAAACATTTGCAAAATGATATATAAATATATATGCATATATGTGTATTTGCTAACAAAAATGTTATTTATATATATATATATATACATATATTTTAAGAGGTGCTTAGATTACCCAAAATATTACACAGAACCCACTGGGATTCCCATGTTGCCCACCTCCCACACCTCCCACCACATCCCACACAAACATCTCCCACAGTGTGGCCCACCACCCTCAATGGACTTACACATCCTGGAGCCTTGCCACCAACCATAGACCACATGCAGTTCCTTTTCAATACCTTGTGTTTTATAAATATCAATTTACCATTACAATAGCATTAAAAAGTCAGAATAGGCAACAGTCTGAACAAAGATATAGAACAAATCATGAGAAAAGGAAACTTTTAACTGTCAGGAGCTCAAACACATCCCATTAATCCTTGACACAACCATAAGAGGATCAAATTCATAAATCGTAAGTATCAGAACCAAGGACAAAACCTATGTCCTCTAATACCAAATCTGAGGCTTCTTCCTGTCTATCATGCCGCCTCGGGTATTCCCGGAACTTCCTAACACAATGAACATTAGAATATTTCGAGCGTTGACCTGAGAGTAAGCATTACAATCTTTGCTCCGCATCAGGCCTCCGGCCATTTCATGAGCACCTACTTTGGCCTAAATTCTTTATGGATGACTCACATCATCCTCTAACAATGTACTGATATGGATATCATTTCTTCTGATTTATGGATGAGGAAGTGACTTACCTACGATCTAACTCATTATAAGTGGCAAACCAGCCCCATAATCTTTAAGAAATCCATGCACCTGTTCTTGAAACTATATCATGGAGTAAGTTGAAATAGACATAATGGCACTATATGGGACAAAAAAACAAATGGAAATGGTGAACTGTTCCTGAATCACAATACCTCTGAAAAATATTATTAAAAGAATGTCATATTCCGAGGCAAAGCCATCCACCCATTTCCACTTCAGCACTGAAAAGAAGGGAGGCACTGTTAGTTTAATACATCAATGTAGAGGTGTCCCCTAGCTCAGGGAATCTGCCATCTTAGAGGCTGCACTATATCAAATCACAACAAACTTGGTGGCTTACAACAACAGAAATGTCTTGTCTCCTAGCTCTGGCAACCAGATCAAGGTGTTGATGGGGTTGTTTCCTTCTGGAGGTGCTGAGGAAGGATCCATTCCATCCTCTCTCTTAGCTACTGCCAGCAACCCTTAGCAGTCCTTGGCTTGTAGACTCATCACTCCCATCTCTGTCCATCTTCATGTGGCCTTCCTCCATGTCTCAAATCTCTCTCTTGAAAAGGAATCCTTATCCACTGCCGGTGGGAATGTAGAATGGTGTGGCCATTGTGGAGGACAGTTTGGAGGTTCCTCAGAGAGCTAACTATAGAATTGCCATATGATCCAGCAATCCCACTGCTGGGTATATACCCAGAAGAATTAAAAGCAGGAACATGAACAGATATATGCACATCAATGTTCACAGCAGCATTTCACTATTGCCAAAAGTTGGAAACAACCCAAATGTCCATCAACATTCTTTTATTTTTATTATTATTTTTTTTACTTTGTTTTCAGGGAGGTTTTGGATTGCAAAAGGTTTGCAAATATGGCAGGGGGGGATCACTGGTGTGGAGTATCAGGGGTGGGGGGATGTGTGGGGAAGGGTACACCTGTGGCATATTTCTATGGAATATGAATGTGTTCAAGTGGTCATGGGGTTTTGTCTCGGTGGGTGGAAACCCACACAATAACTGATGGAATACTGAATTCCCATTCTGAGGAGTCCTGCTACATTCTCTAAAAGAGTGTCAATAATCTCTAGAGTACATAGGCAATGCATAGCGAAGGAGGATAGACCAATACATCAGGCCCTTGATATTGATGTTTGTACTTATGAACCTTGTTCTTCTTGTGAAATTGAAATTGAAACTTAGTGTAGTAAAGATACTGCCTAAGAGTTACCTCCTGAAAACCTCCTTATTGCTCAAATGCGACCTCTGAGCCAAACTCAGCATATAAGCTTATTACCTTTCTCCCTGGCATGGGAATGATTCTCAGGGTTAAGCCTACCTGGCACTGAGGGATTATTACCAAGTGCCAACTAGCAATGCATTTGGAGGAAGACTTTGACCAAAAGGGGGAAATATTAAGTACAAATGAGTTTTTATGGCTAAGAGATTTCAAAGTGGGTTGGGAATTCATTCCAGAGGTTACATTTATGCACATCTCAGGAGGATCTCATTGACTGCCACAGTCAACAGTGCCTCAAGCAGGGTGGGCTCCAGATGGCTCTAGAGTCATCTAGACACTATAGGCAGGGCAGAAAAGCCCAGGAAATTGGGACCTCATCAATGGGCCTTACCTTGGAATATTTGGTAACCTATCTCCCCAACGTATCAGAGTTAGACTCATTTTTAACTTTCCCACACATGGTTCTTCTGCCCCTTTTATTTGAGCCTATAATTAGCCCTATGCTTGTTAAATATATGTCTCAGATTTATTTATTTATTTATTCATTTATCCCCCCCTTGCTGCTTGTGCTCACTGGGTCAGCTAACCACGCCGTGCGGGCGGGCTTGCCTTCACCAGGAGGCCCCAGGAACCGAACCCGGGGCCTCCCATATGGTAAACGGGAGCCCTACTGATTGAGCCACAGCAGCTTCAAATATATGTCTCAGAGACTCAAATCTTCTGGCTGTTCATATGCCAGGTGAGCCCTGAATCTCAGGAGTGCTGCAGCCAACATCAACTCTCCAGTTCATCGGACTCACTCAGGACAACTAACAAAAGAATGATGATGGACAATGCCCATCCCAAAAAAAAGAGTATGTACAACTGCAAGAAAGACAGTTCCATCCATCCACCCCATGAGATCTAAGTCCCATCTCAGTCTGAAGCAGAGCAGAGCAGACATCGCCATCCCCAAATCCTCAAGATTGAAGAATTAACAAGCTTATGGGTAGACTACAACCACGGACCAAAGTAGACTTATTATTATTCTAGTAATGGAAGAAATTGTAACATTGATATAAAGACAGTGGTCACCAGGGGTATTGAGGAGAGGGAGAGGGAAGAATAGGTGTAACATGGGGCATTATGGGGACATTGGAATTTTTCTGCATAATATTGCAATAGTGGATACAGGCTATTATACATTTTGTCAAAACTTATATAAAATTGTGCAGTACAAAGTGTAAACCATAATGTAAACTATAACCCACAGTTAGTAACAATACTTCAATATGTGTTCATCAATTGTAACAAATATACCATACTAACAAAAGATGTTAATGCAGGAAAGTGTGTGTGTGGGGGGGGCGGGGGTAGTATATAGGAATCCCCTATATTTTTAATGTAACATTTATGTAATCTAAAGCTTCTTTAAAAATAAAGGAAAAAAATCTTCCTTTCCTTTCTCTTTTAAGGACACCAGTCATTCGATTTGGGGCCTACTCTAAATCTAGGATGAGCTCATCTGGTGACCCTTAACTCAATTATATCTACAGAGAGCCTATTTCCAATCAAAGTCACAACCACAGCACCAGGGGCTGGGATTTGGACATATCTTTTTGGGAAACACAATACATCCCTCTACAGGAAGCATCCTGGTGGCCATGATAAGAAAGGCTGTACTTGCTCGTTAAGGAAATTTGTCGGGAAACTTCAAAATAGATGAAAACTTAAGTGTGTCCAGGACATTCAGATCTGAGAGGCACAAATGGAAAAAATAAAACTCTGTTATGGAGTTTCCATGCCCCAAATTAGGGAATATCCCCCACCTCACCAAATAAGTATCCCTCCAACTTCTGAGGTTGGAGATAATATTTCCCCTTGCAATCTATTATTATGAAAGACATCGCTGAGAACGATCTTTTTCACCTGGTGATCTTTTTTTCCTCTTTAGCCTGAATCACCTTACCTTTCACAACACACACTTGGAGCTAGACCCATGGCACTCATGTATTTTTATTTGACATATATCAAGTGACTACTTAAAGGAAACCCTTTCCTTCTCTTTGGTGGAGGTGAGTACATAGCGCTACAATACAGATGCAAAAAAAAGAAACAGTGTCCCTAAAGTCAAGGCAATCATATGCTAAAAGCTTTTATGTGCCAGTAGTCACAACAGCTAAGATGTATAAGTTCCTTCGATGGTAACTTCACAAATACTAGTATATTCCCACAGTATTACAACACTCTTGCAAACAGGTCTGAGTCTTTTCATAGTTCTTAATCTTATCCAAGAAAGATTATTCTGGTTTCAGGATTTATCATGATACTTCATAAAATTCTAGAAATTGTACTCTAACACAAAATCAAACCAGATGAAGTAATACCAAATTGTGCAAGGGCCAAGATTGATATGGATAAATAGATCAAATTGTGCATCATAAAAGGAAGAGCCAAGTCAAGAATCACAGATTTTAGGAAAGGGTGTGTTCTTGAGTGAAATCATTAGATGATATGTAGGATGGACATTTCAATATGCTATTTACAAAAAAGAGATTATCTCACATTTCTTAATATATTTTTAATGCTGACCTGTTTTAATGAAGAACTACCAAGCAGAATTACATCTTTCTGAGCATATCTTTCAAACTCCTCAATGTAAGAAAGGATGGCTTCTTCAGTCTCTTCGTGGCCTTCACAACTCTCCCTGTAACTCATTGGTGCTTCAGAATCCAAAGTCTCTCCTTTGATGCTCTCATCTATTTATCACAAGAAGATCTCATGGAATTCCACTTGCTCTTTGTGGCTTTAATATTGATTAAACACACAGTAGACTAACCTTTCTCTTTTTCTTATATGGACTAAAGTTAGTTTTTTCATAGTCATCTTTTAGCAAATTACCTTCTGTTGAAAGTACTAGGAAATCCCAGAGCCTAGAACAAATTTAAAGGTTAAAAAAAAAAAAAAAAAGGAAGAAAGAAATACCAAACTTTCTTAATCCTGTAATGTTTACAAAGTGAGCCAAGTACAGCTTAAAACCTTTCTCCCCCTTACCAACTGTATCCTGAAGTGTAGACCCTGTGCTTTTTCTGCATTAAAATTGCATGATGTTTACTTCAACATCTTACCACTTACTTGCTGTTTTTACTGAAACCAGCTTGGGAGATGACTAGGTTTAGGAGAAGCCAGAGCTCTTTGATTCCTTTTCCCCAAGTTAGGGTCCCAGAGAACAGGGACTGAGTTCTGCACACACAGAAGCACTTTATTTGGGTTGCCTTGCTTATTTGCGTAGAAATGCCAGCTTGTATATAAATGGTATGTGTACTTTGCTTCTCTCTACATCATCTGAAAACAGCATCAACTACAAAATGTGTCTATTCATTTAGCTAGATGTGTCCTGTAAATATAAAATAATCCTCTCGTTTCCAATCTCTACAAAATGCTGGAGAGTGAAATATGGAATTTTCCATGCCTTCAGTGCTTGAATTTTAACAAGAAGCTTGACACTTTAACCACTGGATGCACTTTTTTGCAAGAAGAGTATAGGAATAGTATCCAGGAGTACAAGCTGGGCTTCCTTCTTTGTTTCCAATACACTGTATTGTCTTACTTAGTCTTTAAACTTTCCAGGTTTAAGTTCATACTCATGTATAAAATAATAGACAAAGTGCCTGACTTTTCTAAAGATGCTAAGCAACATTTGTAAGCCCATACATGTTTTCTAAAGACTTACTAGGTGCTTCCAGTAAATGTGTGCCTTGAATGGCTTCAAAGGAACCTAGCAGCAAACATTTGTCAGAATGGTAGAGACATCATAAGTGTGCATTACTTAACATATAGCATAAAATGTACTCAATATATTTTTGCTGACTCAGAAATGAGACTAAACATATAGAGGCCTGACTGATTTAACATAACCATTTGAATTCAGAATTCATCAAAATTACATAGCTGGAATGAAAAATGAATTGATTTTGTTTATTAAAAAAAAACAAAAAGAAAGACAGGAAGAAATGAAAAGGTTGGCTGCACAAACTGAAAGCACAAAAATGGAGGTGAATCCAGTCTGGAGTAAGTTCTATTTGGGTCTATTTTGTAAATGGGGATAAAAATAGGGTCTAACCTTTAGACTTGTCATAAGGGCTAAATAAGTTAATAGTTAACATATTTAGAACAGTTCCAGGCACAGAGTAAGCACTCAATTAATATTATTAATAATTAATAGTTTCATCATCCTCATAATCACCTTCACTATTAGGTATAAGCTTATTCAATATGTTCAATAATAATAGCAATAGCTAATAATTATTGAACACTTACTAGATACTCTGTTTTATGTTTTACAAGCAATCATTCATCATCATAACTACTCCATGTAGCAGATATTATATATGTCCACTTGACAGGAATGGCAAAAAATGGTTAAGAATTGGCCCAAAGTCACGCAGCTAGTAAATGGGGAAGCCTAAACAGAAATTCCATGGAAATAATAAGTAACTGCTAGAAGATTTCACCAGGATCAGCCCCTTTCTCTTCATAAGCACCTTAAGGAGTCATTTTAACAGGAAGACAAAATGATTGTTTGCAAAACTAAGTGTACACTGAGAAAATAACTTATCAGAATTATTCCCCATAAATTCAAATGCATGTGTTGGGGGCAACTTACCCTTAATGCTTTGGTAAAAACTACAGTGTGGTTCTGGCATAATTCATATGTGTTAAACTAAGAATTCAGAATTTAGTTTTTAAAGGATTACACGTAAGAATGTCTTACTTAAAGAGCTTAACATTTATACGTAGGAATTTTCATGTGAATGTAGAAAAATAGCGTGCTACTTGTCTTCTATCACTCCAAAGCATTTATTTAAAAGCAAAGATATAGTCTTTAAAAGGGCTAACAGAGTTTCATAAATTAGGGATCCCAATATGCCACTGTGGGGTTCTGCAATAATAAGTCAGCTAAATCATTTTTGCAATTAATTTCCCCAAACATTTTAGCAATAATTTAAATATTTGCAACCATCAAAAATACCCATAAGTCATCAGTGAATGGTTACATTTAGAAAAGACAGGTTAGCATTTGCAAGAAATCCTGTCTGTCAATTTACAACTAATGTTAATGTAATAGATTGAAAATTATTGGTCTCTTACCTTGAGGGTCTTCTTGTTCAGTCTCATCAAGCCCCTTTATTAACTGATTATAGAGAATTCTGTCATCAGTTTGTAGAGGTGCTAAAAGAACATATTTATGATAACTTTCACATCAGTTAATTTATACATATGCACATTTAATCAAGAAAAGAAATTACTAATCATCATGGCTATTTACTTATATTATAGGTCATCCACACAAGGTCTACTTGATGTGCTACCCTGCTATGAAAAAAAAAGGTCTTTGTAAATCAGTGATAATTGGAAAATGATTTTTAAATGTATATGAAAGACATGCATAATAGGATACTTCTTCTCCAACAAAAAAGAATCTTATATTCAATGACTTGTGACATTTTTACACAAGAATCATTTCACAACAAACCATTATGATTTGTCAAAACATTCAATAGAATATATCCTTGTTTGATCAAAATGAATGAGTGTTTCCCACTAGCTACTATCTATATATCATATTTTTTATAAGGAAGATAAAAGAGACAACAAATATAAGTGGTCCTGGATTCTTTTATTTATGATCTTTTGAAATAATAGCAAATAAAAGGGCCTCTTAATCCTTTTGTGAATTTAAAGCAATGAGGCCATGACATTACCAAAAAAAAAAATTAATCATAAAAAAAACATGGTTCTGAAAGAGGGTTTAAAGGGTCATCCAGGTGGATCTCCTGCCACTAGATTAAAAGCAAACATAAACTATGACAGGTTGGACCATGACCACTTCAGGCTTAGGATTAGAGCACACATACATCATCAAACATATTCGCTCTCCCATGGGAGACAACTAAACCAACTTAACTTGTACTTTTACTGTGGTGTTTTCAATATGGCCCATATATTCTTATTCCTTATCACTTTGCACTTCAGAGTAGGCCAACTCTGAATGTGGCTCCAGGTCTGGGTCAGAGATCTAGAAATGCACCCATTTTCCAAGTTAGAAGATCCTGAAAAGTCTAGGTGTCTACGTTCTGCCCATACCTGAGATCTTTTGACCATCAGTATTGGATAAAATCCAATGTAGCCTATACTCAAGGTTTTCAAATGATTCCATGGGAAAGCCTAGGCTTTTGTAGGCTTCTAAGGACCAATCAGAATGGTTGAGAATATAACAAAGGTCCATGAGGTTAGTAGATTTATGCTCATTGCACCCTGCAGAAGACCTGCAAATATTCTTTTCCTGCCATGAGCCAGCACACATCACCATTCCCAAATCCTCAAGACTGGGGAATAAACAATGGGCAAAAGTAGATATTATTATTATACTACAGACATTATTATTCTAGCAATAGAAGATCTCTTATCATTGACGCAAAAGCAGTGGCCCCCAGAGGTTCTGAGGGATGGGAGAGGGAAGAATAGGTATAATATAGGGGCATTTTCAGGACACTGGATTTGTCCTGCATGACATTGCAGTGATGGATACAGGCCTTTGTATAATTTTTCATAACTTACAAAATTGTATGGGACAAAGTATAAACCATAATGTAAACTGTAGTCCATTTATATTTTTTATGTAACATTTATGTAATCTAAAATAAAATGTTTTTTTTTTAATTAGTTTAAAAAAAAGAGAGCCAGCACACACTTCTTACAATACCAACAATCAGGGAAATGGGAGAGAGGCCATTCCTGGAAGGTATTTTGCAGATTATTAGGGAATTGTGATTATTTGAAGCTGTAGAGAGTCCAGAAAAGTATATTCTTTTAGTTAATCCATTCCTGTGGGTGTAAACTTATGATAAGTGGGGCCTTTTGATTAAGTTACTTCAGTTAAGCCATGGCCCAGAGTGGGTCTTAATCCTCTTACTGGAGGCCTTTATAAAAGAATGAAATTCAGACAAGAGAGAGAGAGCCATGGAAACAAGAAGCTGAAAGTAACGAAACCCAGAAGAGAAGGGAGAGACCAGCAGACGCCACCATGTGCCTTGCCCTGTGGCAGAGAAGTCCAGGATCTCTGGCAGCCGGTTTTGGGGAAGAAAGCATCACCTTGACAGTACCTTGATTTGGACATTTTCACAGCCTCAGAACCATAAGCTTGTAAACTAATAAATTTCCACCATTAAAAGTCAACCCATTTTATGGCATCTGCCTTTTGGCAGTTCTAGCAAACTAGAACAGAAAGCATGAACCTCATTCCTCTTAGTAGGAGCAGCTACAAAATGCATAAAGTTTATATATGGCTTATGAAAGAGTCTTAATTAGAAGTTAACATTGAACAATGACACATGTATAGATGGGAAATTCTCTGCAGATGTAATAAAAAAAAAAAAAGACCAATATAAGGAGTTGATAATCCTGACAGACACCAAGGAAGGTTACAGATGAGAATAAATAATTTAGGATGCCAATAATTAGAATAAGCAAATTTATAGTCAGAAACTAGGATATAGGTTACCAGGGCTGGAGTGGAGGGAGGGAATGGGAAATTAATGCTCAAACTGTGCAATTGCTATTTGGGTTGATGGAAACGTTTTGGTAATGGCTGGTGGTGATGGTAGCACAAGTAAATGTAATTAAAGCACAGTATTATATATTAGAATGTGTTCAAGGAGAAATTTTAGATTGTACATATGTTACTAGAATAAAATGTGAAAAAAAACAACACAGGACTGTACAATACAAAGAGTGAATCTTAATGTAAACCATAGACTATAGTTTTTAGTACAATTATTAAAATGTTCTTTCATCAACTGTAACAAATGTACCACACTAGTGTAAAGTGTTAATAATAAGGTGTTATATGGGAACTCTGGATTTTATGCATGCTTTTTTGGTAAACCTACAACTTCTCTACCAAAAAATAAAAAAGACAAAATGTAAATGGGATTAATACTTGGACACCATCTGCGGGAGAGAAGCAGCATGGCACAGGTTTGGTATCAGCCAAACATGGGTCCAAATCCCAGTTCTGCCACTTACTAGCTCTGCAACTTTGGGACAGTTTCTTAGAGTCACTGAGCATTAATTTCTTTGCCCATAAAATGGGGTGGTTGTACAAGTTAACAAGGTAATATGTATGGTCAGAGTGACTGTATCAGCCCAGCACACTCCTCAAGCATCAGTAAGTAATAATATTTAGTGTTTACAGAAGGTTGCCATGTGCCACATACTATGCTCAGCTTAGCACTTTACAGTCATTTACTCATTTGTTCATTAGTTCAACAAATATTTACCTAGCACCTGCTCTGTGCCAAGCTCTGTGCTAAGTTCTAAGATTCATTGGCGAACAAGGTAGACATGTGTTCATGCCTCTTTGTTCCCAGGCAATGGGCTAATGGGGAAGAAACACATTTCACTGATAATTATACCAATTAATATTTTCTTGAGCATTGTGGTGAGATGTATAAAGGAGGTATACAGGACGATATCACCTATATTAGTCAAGGTAGTTGAAAAAGAACATTGACGTGGAGCCTTTGGTAGAAAGGACATTGGCCAGGTGAGGAAGGAGAGGAGGCATGTCCCAGCCCATGGAAGGGTCCTGTGTCAGGAAGGAGCTCCATGTTCATGAAGAACAGAAAGCCCAGTGTGGCCCAAGCACGGCAAGCAAGTGGGAAGGGACCTGAGATGAGGCAGGGAGGTATAATGGTCTCTACCCTGAAAGCAGTGGCATCAGTGAAAGGGCTTGGATAAGGGAACAGCTAGATCAGATTTGACCTTTGAGACCATCACTATGTATGCTGTGTGGAGAAAGGGTGGAAGGGGAGCAGGAATAGATATCACTGCAGGAATGGATGTCACTGCTTTTGACAATCAGAATAGGCAAGAAAAGAAGGAGGGAGGGAGAGAAAGAAGGAAGGAAGGAATGGAATGGAATGGAATGGAATGGAATGGAATGGAATGGAATGG
>JAKSZT010054399.1:7552252-7568856 GCA_026826555.1 Tolypeutes matacus | reverse complement strand
GAGAAAGAGAAAGAGAAAGAGAAAGAGAAAGAGAAAGAGAAAGAGAAGAGAAGAGAAGCCTGCTTGCAAGTTTTTTTTGTTATGTCACCTTAAGTAACATAAAGGAAAGGAACAAATGAGTTACCTAGAAATGTTACTCAATATCCATGAACAATCTCAACAACACAAAACAAAAATTCTCACTTCACTTTGCCTACTTACTCTGTCCTTATCCTGATAGCTAAGCTGTGGCATTGGGTTTGGTTTTGTAATAGGAAAAAAAAAGTCTGTTATCAATTTTCCAAATCTAGTTTCATACTTCCTGCAGGCTGAAATGTATATGTCTGTTCCTAGTAATTTGCATTCAGCAAAATGTAACCTATTCTGACTATAACTCAAGTTGTCTAAAACACTACTAAAGAAATAAAGCATTGTGGACTAAAAACAACAATAACTTTTAAAGTATCGCTCAGAGGGAAGGGTAAATACATGCCAGATATGCTGTGATACTCCATGGTATATTTGTTTTAGGATCAAAAATAATCCAAACAGCAGCTCCCTTTCCAAGGCTAAATGAAATTTTGATGTGAACCTAGGTTTTCATTTATATTTCTGGACTGGAACATTTTTGCTGTCAGTCTCTGTTCTATCAGTGCAGTAAATACAAGAACTGAAAATCTGCTTTACCTTGAGGTCTCAATAAAGAAA
Organism: Tolypeutes matacus; assembly: GCA_026826555.1. Taxonomy (NCBI): domain Eukaryota; kingdom Metazoa; phylum Chordata; class Mammalia; order Cingulata; family Chlamyphoridae; genus Tolypeutes; species Tolypeutes matacus. The sequence continues at coordinate 7,568,169 of JAKSZT010054399.1, read as the reverse complement.
AAATAAATGAGTTTCATTTTTGTTACTTTATCTGTCAACAACCACTAGGCTGGTATGAATCTTGGCAGTGTGTAATGGAAGTGCTGTGTGCTACAATAATATTGCCATGCTACTTCACTCACTGTAATTGTTTTTGGTTTGCTTTTTCTTTTTGTTCTCTATCACAAAGCACTGTGATACTCTAGGTATACTCTTTCATAGGCTGGCAAAATAATTCACCGATATTAATATAAAAATGGTAGTATATTCCCTTATTAAATTGCCATAGAGAGTCAACAATTGCCTCAGTTCTTGAAATTATCAATACAACACAAAATTCAAATTCTTCGCCTGGTGAAACTTACTAGTAACTTATTAGTAAATGAGGCTGAGATAATTGTGGTGGTTTGGAGGTATGTACCCCAGAAAGACATCTTCTTAAACTTAACCCATTGGGTGTGAACCCTTATAAATAGAAGGTTTTGATAAAGTTACTTCAGTTAAGGTGTGACCCAGGATGGGTCATAATCCTATTACTGAAGGACTTATAGGGAAGGTCACAGAGAGAGAAAAAAGCCATAGAGGAAGCAGCCAGAAGCTGAAAGTCAGTGGACCAGGAAGAGTAAGGAGAGGCCAGGAGAGGCCGCCATGTGCATTGCCATGTGACAGAGGCGCCCAGGACAAAGGATCACTGGCAGCCAGCCCCAGCTCGCCACTCTCAGGGAAGAAAGCATCACCTTGATGACACCTTGATTTGGACTTCTCCTAGCCTCAAAACCCTGAGCCAATAAATTCCCATTGTTTAAGCCAACCCACTGCATGGTATTTGTTTTAGTAATGAAGAAACTAAAACAATAATCAAGGCTTGGAGAGTAAAACAAATTTCCGTTATTTTTAACCAAATATCTAGAGAAATTTGCTTGGGTTTTTAGTTGAGAAATTGGACCCTTGTACAGCTATGCACCAAGGGGGTCTCTATGTGGAGATCCTTCCCAGACTGTTAAGTGTCCTGCTGTGGCCAGATGCTACTGGCACACAACTGGGAGATAGGCCCCCTTAACTTCTATGTATGCTCTTTGTATTTGATGTAAATTGCTCCTTCCATATTCAGAATTGGGCTGAGGAACACATGTAAGTTATAAATGTTATTCCTGGAGTGATTTATTTAGTAGGTTGTATTTTGCATTCCAGGACACAACTCATATTTTACCACCACCAAATTATGAGGAATTTCAAACAAACAGGCGGTCATTGACACTCTTAGACCTCATTCCCTTTAAACTTTCCCAACTTATACATTATATTGTATACTTATATGGCATATATATTTTTATGATGGATATGGATTTTTAGTTACATTTTACATTTTCATGTATTGTTTTAGATATATTATAATCTATTTTTTATTGTCTGTCTCCCTCACTAAAATATAAGCTCCATGAGGACAAGGATGTCACCTCTTTTGTTCATGATGGCATCCCTAGAGCCAGGGATAGAGCCTGGCTTATCAAGATGTTCATAGTATTATCTGAATTCATTCACCAAAGAAACATTTATTGGAAAGCTATTTTAGTGCCCAAATCCTCTCCTTGTCTAGATTTTCTTTCTATTAAAATGAGGAGTAACCCACCATCACTCTTTTAAAGAGTCCCTTTATTCCTCTCTTCCCTTCTGATTTCCATTTTTCTGCTCTCTCTTTTCCTTTACATTCCACTCCCTAGTCTTTTCTTTTCTTCTAGAAGCCAAACCCTATGTCTGAATTTAAAAAGCACCAAAACACAAAACCATGGCCCCTGCCCGCAGAGCACAGCCGCCCAAAAGAACACATGAGGAAAACATAAAATTTGCTGTACTTTCATAATGTTCTTTAATAGAGTTCTGTTTGAGTAGGAAGGAGGAGCATTTAACAAATAGTAGGGAGATCAAAGAAGACTTCCTGCAGGAAAGTTTTGAAAGATGATTAGGAATTGACCAAATAAAAAATACAGAGGAAAGGCATTTTGACACAAGGGTAAGCATGGGCAAAGGGGCAAAGCCACAAAGGCATAAAGACATAAAAGCATGGCGAAGCATGTTGTGTTAGGGGGTGTTCCTTGAGTTTTCTCAGCCTTCTTGTGTTACAAGATAGCAAAGCAAACAATGGAATGCAAACCTCTCCACTAACCCCAGAATCAATTTTAGCTAACGCTCTTGCTCAAATCATTATTAAATTGTTGCAAAGTGTGACTTTATGCTATGACATATCTTAAGCATTCATTCATTCAGCCATATCTATTACGTGCTTAGTATATCACTGTATTGGTAAAACAAGACAGTCAGAATCCTTCCCTTCACTGAGCAATGCGTGGAAGAATTAACAATAAATATGTATATTTTACAGTTCATTAGATGGTGATAAGTGATGCAGGATAAGGATTATTGTGCATACTGGGTGGAGTAGGAGCTATAGATTTTCAGGGTAGCCTTCAACAAGAAGATAGTATTTGGGTGAAGGCTTGAAGGAGTGTGGATACCTAAGGATAAAGCATTCTGGGAAAAGGAAATAGACCAAGAGGAGGGTGTGAGGTGGAAGTATGCTTGGCATGTGGGAAGAACAGCCACTGGACCAACGTAGGTGGAGCAAAGTGATCCATATGGAAGAGAAAGAACATGAGATGAGAGTTAAGAGAACCACATAATGCAGAGCCTTGCAGACAATTGTAAAGACTTGGGCTTTGGCCCTGAGTGAAGTGAGAAGTCATGGGAGGGCTTTGAGCAAATGAGTGACATGATCACCTCATTTTTAAGAGGGTCAACCTGCCTGCTGTTCTGAGGCAGTAGGAGGCAAGGCTGGAAAGGAGACAAGTCAGGAAGCTTCTGTAAAGATCCAGGCAAGATGGTGGCTTTGATCAGAATGTTAATGGTGAAGGTGTTGACAAGAGTTGGATGCTAGATGTATTTTGAAAGTAGAACTAGCTGGATTTCTTTATGGAATGATGTGGAATATGATAAAAGAGAGAGAAAAAAGAAAAGTAAAGAATAGTTCCTGGGTCAAAGCAATATAAAACATATCAATATATAAAGAGATAGATTGATAGAGATCCATAGAACTCTAGATACATAGAGAGAGAAAGAGAGAGAGAGAGAGAGAGATGTAGGTAGATGATAGAAAAATAATCCAGTAAAAGTTTAAATCACCCCAGCATTACCTAAGCAAATTCAACTTATCAACAAACTGGACTTGAACTCTATGACAATCCATTAAACTTTTCACCTAATAATTTTCACTAGCAACTTCCAACCTCCATATTTTCTGCATTTATGCTGTTTATATATTCAACAATGATGGAGAATAAAGTATAAATCATAAGAGAGAAAGCAGATCAGTACCTGCCTGGGACCCAGAGGGGGGTGGGTGGCAGTGGCAGCTGGAGGGAGGCAGGAATTTTAAAAGGGCTCAGGAAACTTTTGGGCGATATGGAGATGTTTGCTATCTTATTATAGCGATGGTTTCATGGAAGTATACATACATCAAAATTTATCAAATTGTGTACCTTAAAAATATGCAGTTTATTGTATGACAATTATAGTTCAATAAATCTATTTTTTAAAAAAGAACAAAACATTGAACAGCACAGAAGATAATAGCATCCCAAGCACCTTCAGAGGAAGATCAAAGTGCGCTAAATAAAATACCAATCACAGAGCAAGAAGATGACATAGACGTCTTCAGAAACATATTCTAAAACATTAAATCATCTACTTAGAAGCATTATAAACATGTGCATACTTTGATACATAACAATGCTGATCCTATACCTAATTTTATTTCAAGAAACTCACCTCATTTCAAAATTAAAAAGAAAGGTTCTATCTATTGTATATAACTTTACTTCAAACAAAGGTTGAAACTCACGATTAAATCATTATGCTATCAAGACAGTTGAGACAGCGAAGCTATAATATATTACTTATACTGTATTATTTTATTTTATAAATTTATTATTATTTTGCCAATTGCTTGTTGTAACATAAATCAGCCTATGAGTCAGTTATGAACCCATTAGTAAATACTCCAGTGATTCTTCCTCTCAGTTGGTATATCTTGCCCTGATAAGCCAATCATCTAAACACAGTAGGCTGAGTTTAAGACTGTAAAACACATGGAGGCTCCCTATAAATTTGACAACCATGGACTTCATCTTAGCAAGAACCCTTTGCTCTTGTTTCATTGGGTGGTGTCAAGATTTAATAAAGTGAGATGGTTTTAGGATAGGGTGCATATTGCCAGAAGGAGCTTGCCAAGAGGATAAATTCCTAAAAGGGTCTCAATCATTCCAAATATGCTTTTAGAAATCTCTAAAATCATCTCACAGGAAAATTAACGGACCCGCTGAGAAATTCAAAGTAGGGCATTTAGCAATATGAACACAATAGGCTTTAAGATGGCTGATATTTAACTGTTTGTGATAGTCAGATGAATAATCTGACAATTGAGTATATATAACAAAGTATGGTGCTACCCTAAAGCAATTGGATGTGATACATAAACTAATAAATCAGTAAATTGGTCTTCTCAGTAATATTTTTGCTTCTAACTTCCTTGCATGTTAAATGTCTGAAATCAGTTCATGCATTCCCTATGCTATTTTTTACTGCTATTTTACTATTTTTTTACATGCACTTGCCTTGCTTCCCATCCACATGTATCAGATTTTCCTCTCATTTAACTCTGAGCAGCATAATCAGGGCTTTTACTCAAATTACACCGTACATGAACTTTGGACAGGAAATCCTCTGGTGTGCACCCATGCAGTTCTTTGGGGACTATAAGACTGAGAGTGAAATTGCCCACCGGAGGGAGGTTAGGGGAGTCATAGAAGTGCCTTGACTCAACGAGGCAATCACTTCCTTTCAAATCAGCTACATTAGCTCTACAGAGGAAGAAAATCTCAATGCACCTATCCGTTCCTCGAAAGGTTTTATGGCTACATTCTTGTTCTTTTCCTGTGAATCCACCTGCTTCATTTTGGCTTTTTACTACCAATCACTATGTTTTCTATCATATACTATAAATTAAATAAACACAGGTCTTGCATTTAAACTAACTAACTAACTAAACCATGTATATTCTAAGATTGCAGCCAGGCACCAGAATCTTACAAACTTTGTGATATTTCCCTAAACATTATTTCTTTTTTTTTTTTTTTTTTTTTTTTTTTTTTTTAGTTAGGCCAGTAAAAAGAATTTATTTGGGAAATGGGGGAAAGAACAGAGCTTGCTGAGAAATGGGAGAGAAAGATGGAAATACACACCAAGACTTGGTATGGGCCCCTCTAGGGAGAGAGAGCCCATTGTTTCTTTTAAAGGCATGGGCCTATCTAGCTATAATTAAATTTGCTTCCTCTGAACTAGATTTTAAAAATTGGGGAGGCAGGGGGCAGATGTGGCTCAAATGGTTGGGTGTCCGTGTCCCATATGGAGGGACCTGGGTTCGATCCCCGGGAGCTCCTGGTAAAAATAAAGGAAAATATAGAAGGCACATGAGCCTCCAGGCCCTATGAGCGAGTGCGCTGTCAGGCCCCGCCAAGCCATCTAAGCCATCTAGCAAGATGATGACGTAACAGGAGAGTGACACAAGGAAGAGCCAAGACAAGATGCGCCAAAAAAAAAACAGGAACTAAGGTAGCACAGGTGGAGGGATGCCTCTCTCCCACATCGGAGGTTCCCAGGAGTGAAGCCTGGTGAAGACAGGAGGAGAAGGATGAGAAGAAAGGGCAGGAAACAGACACAGAGAATTGCCCAGCGAATGGACAAAAAAAAAAAAACAGCAAAAAGGGGAGGAGGGGAGCAGGGGGGTAAAAATGGATAAAAGTAAATAAATAAATAAATCTTTTTTTAAAAATTGGGGAACCCTCCATATTTTATGTCCACAGGACCAGATAAGTTACTGAAATGTTTGAAACGTGAATGTGGAAATCAGGTGGCTGTCACTGAATACGACAGTGGGACCCATGTCAAAGTCAAAGGCGTTCTACGGAACTAAATCCACTCGATTACTATTTTCAAAAGGTTGATTTACAAACACATTTTAAATGAATGGAAATTAGAAGTTTAAGAACATGTTCTAATATAATAAAGAATGGTTATCTTAAACCAAAGTCAGCATCATATAAATCTCAAAATAAAACACAACCAACAAACCCAAATGACAAAAACAGACTATAATTGGATGCCCACTGTCAACATTATCATCCAACATTTTCTTAGAAATCTTGGCCAAAGCAGTTAGAGCAAAAATGAGGAGAAAGGTGAGCTGAAGATATTGAAAATAATTATACTTTGGGTAATTCTTTTTGAAGACAACATGATTCGATGCCATGAAAATATTAAGAGATTTGCCTGGAAAACTCTTAGAACAAACACAATATTATTTGGATAATATTTTGAAAAACAACCAGAGATTATTCAATAAGAATCCATAACATTTCTAAATGCCAACAATCGCCACATAGATGATATGATGAATAAATTAAAAAAACCCAAATCCAGAATAAAGCTCCAGATAACCCTCAAAAATTAAAGCACAGGCAGTTTTACAGACATTCATATTAGACCTTCACAGGATCCATAGGTGGTCACCAAGATCATTAATCAAAAGACACATCAGCAACAGAGTAAAAAACAAGTTAGAGGTAGAAAAAAAAATTGATAATATTTCCCTCTTCTTTATGGAAAGACTAATCTGTGCAAACTGGCCTGCTGCTAACATTTCATTCCAAGAACTAGTTCCATGTTGGACAAATTAGTTTTCTCAAAGGCTTGTTCTTACTTCCTTTCCAAATCTTGTGGGTATTTGATAGATCAGTGATTTGAAAATCTAAATAGGGTAATAGTTGAAGTTTGCTAGCAAGTTCTAATTAATTGAGCTATACTCCGTCTTCCCCTAAGGCCTTTCCTCTTGGTGAATTATGAGGCATTTTAACTTTCAAACCACCCGAGTGCTGTTTTGAGCATATTTGCTGCAAGGCTTTCTCCTGCAGTACCCAAAGGCATTAACGCATTCTGTGCTTGCTGGACCTGGAGTCCTCAAAGAGTTAAGGCATTTCTCTAAGTGCCCAACTTTTCGACAGGAAGATACTTCTAGTACTTAGATAACTGTGGCGATTCAAAGATTAAGTATAAATATATTATAATTTACCCATACTTAAAAGTCCACCATGAGTCATACCAAAGTAGCTTTTCTTTCCATTTGAAGCCTGGCAACATGTAAACAAATCTAGGACTGCAGTTTGGAATACTGCCTTTCAAGTTAAGAAGAGACAGACATTCGGCATCAATCATTCCCCATTCCTTCCAAGTGTGTGTTCATTCATTTAAAAATGGGTCCTCCTCGCGGAGCTAGACTTACTTATATTTATGACTTCAAGAGTTCAATCAGGAAGCATTACTTCTCATCACAATAAAGCCCATTTCAATAAAAGCCATCAATAGAATGGATTACTAGATTTAGTTTAAACGATCTTAATTAATACTCCTTCCTTTTTAAAAAAAATCTGGCAACTTACAGACAATTAAACTCTTTATCACATGAAAGGAGTTCAGGACTGCCCATGGGCAGGGGTGGGTTTATAAGGTTTGTGGTCAGTTAGTGTGGAGGAAGGCTAGAGTCTTGTTTTCTGTTTACTTCTCTTTAACAGAAAATAAAAAGTATCTGGAAGAAACTCTAAAAGTGGGATTATTTGGAAACTACAGACTAACGTATGCTAGAAGCATAAAATACTAAGGTCATGAAAAAGCCTTTCCAATAAAATGGCTCTTAAAGTGGTAATGGAACTATTGGAACGCCAGTCAAAATGGTAGCCTGTCGAAGCTTGAAATTTATGTGGCATTTCACTCACTGATATTGTGCAATGTCTCATACTGGTGACACAAAAAATAACGTTTAAAATCTTTTCACCAAATATTTAAGAGGATGAAGGTAAATGATGGCCTCGCCTCTCCAATTAAGACACTGACTGCATCACTGATGTATGATAAAATGAGACTTTCTCACTTAGTTCTTTCACTGACTAGCTATGTTTATATTAGGAAAGTCTTTGGACCTCTATAAAAGGAGCCATATGACCTCTCCTTGTAGCATTTCCGTGAATCTAAGACACTTAAGCATCCTTTTCATAAGATAGATTCCTGTGCTCACGTTTTTATTTCAAAGGTATATGACTTTCACTGGTTTATAAATCCTCCAGTTTAAATGTGTGGATCCCTCCATTATCACCTGTCATTAATGAGCTGGTATAATGAAGTAATATCCCTTTATTCTTATAAGATTCTTTCTTCAACCAACTACCTATGACAGATTCTATAAAATATTATTTTACAATATTACTTTAAAAATAATATTATTTAATATTAATAAAATAGAAGTTATTAAAATAATTATGCCTAATAGTTGGTGACATGTTATCAAGTGGCTTCAATTTTAGCATTAACAGAAACAGAAAAAGATTTTACTAATAGACATTCTGCTGATTTCTTGGAAAAAGCTGTCTGATTAACTGGGAGTAAGCTGTTCCTTCTGACCAGAAAATAAATTAAACCCTCCCAATTCTGTTGAAATTCCCCAAACTCAAACATTTGATTAAAATGCTCTTTCGCCAACTGGACAACCATTGTTTTTTAACTCTGTTACGCCCTTTTAAAAAGACAGGAAAGTAAACTTAAATTGATATATATTTATAAACTGACCAAATGTTTGTTTCTCCTAATATCTACATAGAATAGCTACATATTTCAGTAGGAAAGATGCATTCCTGAAGGTTTATTTTTAGCTTTCCAAATCAATGAAAGAGATGAAACCATGTAGGAACCAAATGGTATCCAATGACACAAATCTACATCAATCCAATAAACCTAAAGCAAATGATTTTCCTATATATTTGCCTTTTCTTAAGAATAGCTGAAAAATCCCAAAGCAAAAAAAAATATTTTAAAATCTTCTATAAATTTCAGAGAATACCTGTTTCCCATCTTAAGGGAAAAACAGCTATTACAGAGAGCAGTGTAACCAGTTTTATACCATAGCATTTCTAAAATAATCGAGGCTGTGTGCACTATGAGGGAAAACAACTCTCATCACAGATTTGTTCATGCAATTTGAATTATGCACATAACACATACACTTGTTTGTTACTTTTACTACACATTTTGAAACGTGTATTTCTAATGGCCACATCAGTCTGAATTTAAATTATGGGTCATAACTATAATCATAATCCACGGTTTCTCTAGCTCAGCCACAACCATTATAGATCTCCTCCCTTTAATCCAAACCCCTCATCTCTTCCAGAAGGACCTAAGGCCTTATATCATATATGCTCATAACTCATGGTTCTCAGCTTCTTTGGAACATCTTCTATTTTCTTTCTCTACTGCTCAGCTTTCTGCTTTGTTGCCTACTCAAAGGGTTCTATGCTTACAATAGACAAACCACCAATGTCTCCATATCCATCACGAAACCACCGGTATCACCATGACAAACCAGAACTAAACCACTTCCTTTCACTTCCAGAACTGATGGTGCCACCTCAAGCAACTATTGCCGCTTCCAAAACTGATCCCTGCTGGTAGCCATCATAGGCCATGTCATGTTCTCGCCAACTTTCAATCAAACCTTGAACTTAAGCCACTGTCCAGGCCATGTTCCAATGGAAATCCCAAATCTTCTACACCACCCTGACTCCAACATCACCATATTGATTACACAGGTAGAGCTAGTGACAAAGATCTCAGTTTTTATTCCAATCCCCTTCTACATTCAATACAACCCAGGAATAAATAAATGCCTAAGGGTCAGAGTGTAGGACTATATGACCAGCAGGCACCATATTGTAATCAAAAATACCTTTCCTCCTTGACCCTGATTGGCCTGACATCAAATTTGTGTACCCGACATCAAATTTGTATGCCTGACTATCTCTTTCTTTAGAACTAGTTCTTTCCTAACAGGCAACTTGGTCTTTCTTAAAATGGAAATGCAACAATTGAACCAATCAAATTGATGGTTCAATTGTTGCATTTGGCTAAAAGAGCCAAGTGAGGTTTGAACTTAATATTGAATTTCATTGATGTACTACAACCTCTTATTCTGATGGTCAAAAAATATTTTTTAAAATTTCACCAAATATTTATGGGGAACTAGGTAAACAAAGCAATAATCTATCCAACTTCTAAGATTCTCACCACATCACTGATGTATCAGAATCTCAGTTTTTTCATTAAATAGTTGTGTTCCTCTTAAACCACTTTAATCCACAAAGACTCAGATAGGGCTCAGTCTCAGACTGAACACAGCTTAATCAATTAAACTGGAATCTGACTTGTACCAGCATGGCATGTATACACACACACATACACTTTTTCCTTGTTTTACATTACTTCCAGAAGTATTCATTCAATCCAAGAAATGCTATTTATAAAACAGATGTAAAAATGTTACACATGAAAATATTGCCCTTTTGAGAGTGCTGGATTAATCTGGCTTAATCAACTCTAAAGAGTTGTTTTCAATGTGACTTTGCTGAGGTAATGTAAATTCCACGAATATAGAGACCCTCCATGTCTGTCTTCACTTTCGTATTTCCCACACCTAACATAGTGACTGGTAAATTGAAGGAGTTCAATAAATATGCTTTTCAGTGCATGAGGAGGAAATGGGGAAATACAAAAAGCATTCTTAGTGCTATATATATTATTCCTAAGCAAAATATTGCATAAATTATTTTATGTCCAACTGACTGTGCTTATACCACTTCCATTTTAATTTAAATTATTAACACTATTAACAATTAGATATGAGCAGTAAATAATCCAAGATATACAAGCTGTAGGGGACATTCATTAGACTGTTGGTTTGGTTTCTTTGTGTGTCTTTGCTGTTTTGCATCCATTTCCTCTCCCTAAGAGCATCACAATTTCCTAGTCTCCATTGTGTATAGACTTGGTGGACAAGTAATTCCAGTCAGATTCTTGTCTCTAACTTGAGGCTAATAGGAGTGGACTGATCTTACTTTCCCTACCCTGTGATAAAATCAGGAGACAGGCAAATGAACTGAACTTTCTCTCACCTAGGACTTTGGGTTCTGGATAAGTGAAGAAAGGATGGAAAGAGCACAAGGTGATCACTAGTCACAGAGGCTGCAGTTACTATGTTTCCAACTTCCAGGCTGCCTTGGTTTCTGCCCATTAGCACTATCAGTTCTCTGAACTCATGAAATTGTTCTGCTTACATTAGCCAGAGACGGTATCTGTTGTTTACCATCAAGGAATCCTAAATGATTCATGTTCACAAAAACATCCTAACAGCCAGATTCTTCCATCGGCATCGAGGAAGGTGCCTCCAAGTGATGTCTGGCAAAAGAGCACAGAAACAAGTATAATCCTCAACTCTCAGGAGAAAATAGGGAAAAGGAGGACTGGATCCCTAAATATACTCAAATCTCTTTTTTTTATTAATAAGTGTAGGTATACATGCTTATACAGCAATACATAAAATTGATTACATTCATTTTCTTTCTAGTTATCAGTCTCTAAGTACCCTCAGTGAAAATTAGGTATTAAGATATTTCAGCCTGAAATACCTCTTCAAGAAACTATATGTCAAAGTTAGTACATAAATTGTTTGCTATTCCCTCCAGTGGAGCCCAAATAAATCTTCATGTAGTCTGTTACATCATCCTATTGGTAGGGGAAAAGCAAGGCAAACACCCCACCAGAGATGCTGTGGGCATGTCATAAACTAGACCCTTAAGGCCTGGAAGAGAAACCAACCTGGTCTGGGATATCCTGTTTCATGACTCAGGGCTCAATGGGTATATGTCACTACTGTCTGCTAGCATGAGCTGGTAACTATAAGCTCTGAAGAGGGCTCCAGCTCACCAATAACCAATCTCACATTTGCTGCTACTTTAAACTGTCAAGATGGAATTTTCTTTCTTTGCAGAGAAAGACACATTTTACATTTGTCTCCCCTTTGCACCAACTTATGCTCATTAGCATACTTCACCCCTTCTATCTACTATGGTCCTGAAAACCTCATCTTTCCATTTCCTATATTTTTTCACTGTACAGTAACTAAAAGGGTAGTTTCTCTTCTCATCCCTCTCTTAGCCTAAGCAGTGGAAACTAAGGTTGGCAGTTTATAACAAACCCAGCAGGTCTACCACAATCTCTCTCTAGAGTTAACCAACAGCGTAGAAGAAACTATCCATGCCTTTGAAACCCTTAGATAGCAAATAGACTCCCTTCCCGCTGTGGTGCTGTAAAATCACAAAGCCCTAAACATGCTAACAGCAGCACAGGGAGGAACCTGCTTGTTCCTCAAGGAAGAATGATGCTTCTATGTAAATTTCTCCAGAACAGTCCTAGCCAGCATCCAAAACCTTCAAGATGAAGCTCATCAACTTCAAGAGGATGCAGCCTCTGGAGGCACCTGGTCTTTCTCACTCTCGTGGTTTAGTGTGTCATGGCTGGCCCCCTTTTTGGATGTGCCTACCACCATCTTCTTTATCCTCTTAGTGGGACCATGTATCTTCAAATTTCTAAGTTTATCTCTTCCAGAATCAATGCCTTCCAGAACAAGGTATTAGTCATATGTGGATCCAGTTCCAACCATGATACCAGACCTGCCTTCCCTCAATCTCAGTAGAATAGCCAGAGATTTGCACACCCTGTCAGGCAGGGTCTACTGTCCCTAACCAGCAGAAAGCAGCTACAGAAGAATGAACATCGCCCTTCAACTTGCCCTTAAGAATAAGGGTGTAAACTCTCTGAGGAGGTAGGTGAGGCGGGTTAATATAAGGAAAGGGAAACGTCGTCCTGTCATACCTGGAACCTGGCAGAGAACATGGCCGTGAGACCCCCCCACTCAAAAACCCCCTGAGAGTAGGCCACTACTAAGAACAAAGTTGGAAAGACCCTACCGAGACCTTAGCCACGAGGCCCCATTTGGAACTCCCAGGCTCAAGGGGAAACCCGGGATAACTCCAAACAGGCCTCTCCGTTCGTCCCAGATAACTCTAAACAGAAAGGCCTCCTTGTTGGTCCCCTGAGAGCTAACTGGTGGGGATTGTAAGGCAACCAATCAGAACAGCAAACAGCTGGGACCCCTCCCCAAAATTAGGAAAGGGGAGGAGGGAAGAACGGCTTTAATAAAGGCAGCCCCTTGACCCCAGGCACACTTCTTTGCCTGGAGGTCGCCCACATCCATGTCTCAGGTGTGGACGATTTTTCTCTCATTTCTCAATAAACTTTTTTTTTTTTTTTTTTTTACTAGGAGGTCCTGGGGATCGAACCCAGGTCCCTCCATATGGGAGATGGATGCCCAACCACTTGAGCCACATCCACCCCCTCAATAAACTCTTTTTACTGGCCTAATCAAAAAAAAAAAAGGAAAAAACTTCCCAAGTGCAATTAAATAACTCGCCATTAGTTTCACAGTTTTACTTTCCATTTGTATAATCTTATTTTTCCCATCTATTTTTCTATGACTCCTTCTCACATCTGCTCCAGGTTGCATTTTACTGCCATTTCTAACTCGGCAGTAAACTACCTCTTAGTGTCACCAAGCTACCTACTTAGAATATTAGAGATTCCCTTCTACCTCCCAGCCCTCTGATTGGGTATGGAACATAAGTCTTTCTTTTGAAATTCTAAGCATCTGTGAATTCTCCACCTCTCTCCCTTTTCAAGTCCTCTAATTCTAAATTGCCTTTTCTCAAAAGGCTAACTCATCATCAGGCCAGTAAGCAATGAGGACTGGCTGGGATACAAAGATCAGAAAATCAATACACAGACCTAAAGCATACACTCTAGATAATGTGAAACAGAGAATATCTGGCCCAAAATAATCAAATATACATAAATTCACATGGAAATTTCAAAATAATGTGTTTAATGCTTTTGCTAATTGTCTGTCTACAAAAGAAAGGTCTAGAGGAATTGAAAAAAATAGAGTAAAGTGAGCCTGGCAAACTTTCATTAGAAGAGAGGGAATAAAAGCTGAGCAGGCTAAGAAGAAACATGGCCACAAGAGGAAGGAAGGACTGAGAGCTTTGTATTGTGTTTTATTTTTCCATTCACACCTCGCAAAAATAACTGGTACAAAGTTATAGTGTCAGCTCTCCAGCATATTGCCATTTTCCCTAGAGAACCTTCCAGTTAATAAACTTCTAAGGATGCTTTATTATTGGAGTGTACAGGTAATATTTGGAGGTGCACTAAAGCCTTCCAATGGGTCTTAAAATCATACCACTAAATAGTTGCCTATTTTGCCTATTCCTAAAGGTGGGTGTGTGCTTACTCAATTACTTTTCTATTATAATAAGGGACTCCATCCATCATAACTTCAAAATCGTTTTTAGCTAAAGTTTCTTAGAAGAATCCCTCTCCTGGATATTTCCCTCATAATTTAAATTGCTATTTATCCAATAGTTTTATAGTAGAGGAGCATAATTATAATTTCTGGGGCATGAAAAATGATAAATAAATTTACATTTACTAACCAATTACACTTTTCTTATAGGTGACTCATACCTACAAACAAGAATCAGGGAGTCAAACTCTCAACTCAACTACCTTAAAATCGTTGACAGTTTACTCATTCCTGGTGCGTGAGGAACTAGCTCAACTTATCTTCAGAAGTATTCTTTTAATCTAGTTTTCTATGTCACAGAAATAATATTAGAAATGACAGGGACAATTCAGATAGTGTCAGAAGTGTCCTATTGTGCAGTATTTCTGCTCCAGCATCCATTTGGACTAAAAGCCACCTCTGTTTCCTTAGAGCCTGAGAGTGAAATACCCTAGCTCAATAAGAAGACCAATTTCCCTTCAGGGGAATGGAATGTTTAATGCTCTTGAGCTGATGACACCAGACTTCAGAGTCAAGAGATGGCTGAGAAGCCCGATGAATGCCAGGGGCTCTTACTCCCCCTTCAGGACTTGAACCTTCACTACTCTGGCCAATTTCCCAGCCAATAGGCTGCTGGATCTCCACCCCAGCCCTAGTATTTCCCTTCTGAATATGTCATGCAACTTCACCAGATGTTCTCCGGACCTTCCTTTGCCGTATTTTTAGTGACCTCCCCTACAAAAAGAGAGAAGCTGTGCAGCAGAAGGGCGAAATGCCGAGAGTCAAACAAGCCTTGGTTGAAATCCCTCATGCTACCATTTATCGTCTGCCTTTTCTTAAGGAGTTATAACCTTGATTTCCTCATCTGTAAAATGAAGAAAATAATGAAATGTCCAGGGGGACAGGGTGTAGTAGAGTCTGCCCATTGACCCCAATATATATTCTCTGCTTCTTCTTTAATTACAGAACACCCCAATTTCAGCTTGAAACTTGGATTCCAGCTAAAGACATTTCCCAGCCTCTCTTGCAGCTGGATGTGGCGAGGTGACCAATTTCAAGCCAAAGGGATATGCACAGAAATGATATATGTAACTAGCGGCAAGTGGCCTTCCCCTTCTTCTGGTGCCTGAAACAGAAGGTGATATCAAAAACCCTTGGACCATGCAGCTGCGAACAACAGCTTAAGGACTGCCAAGTAACAAAACAGAAAGTTCCCAGGCCTTGTTTTGGCCACTGTTATTGTGGACTTCATCGCATTAATCCGTATGTATCCGAGCTGAATATGCATCCAAATATGCCACCCTAAAGAAGTCTGAGATTAAAGGATAAATGCTTAGTTTAGTGACTAATACATCATAAGCACTCAAGAATAACAGCTGTTGTTATTATCGACAGCGCTACCTCCTGCCACTTGCTGCAGGCTCACAGGAAAACACACACACACACACAAGCAGGGAGAATAAATATTAAGCTAAATCCATTGATATGGGCATCCATGATGTGGTGTACAAGGTAAAAACCTAGAGGCTGGCAGAACTTCCCTGGAGCC